>JAVJIF010029966.1:0-101307 GCA_038442645.1 Agave tequilana
TTCTAATCCACTATAGGAGTACCAAACTCCTCTCTTATCCTTACAATGCCACCGAGGCAATACAACCAATCCACCTCTACCGAAGAGGGATAAGGCCCGTGCCAACAACCAACTCCACCTCACAATAGAGGGAGCAAACACAAATCTCAACCTCTACCGAAGAGGGAGCAAACCAATACCACTCCGATCAACCTCTACCAAGAGGGATACACAATACAAGGAGGGTTTACAACAAGTGGTTACAAACACCACAAACAATCTTTCTCTTTTTTCCACAAAACAAGATCCTAATAGAATAGGATAGGTGATAGCTCAAGTGTGGAAAACAAAGTGTTTTGATCAAAGAAATACTCTTGGGAAAATACCAAATAGATATAGAAATGAAGAACATAAACCATTCCCAAAAACCTAATTTCTTTAAAATAACAAACACTTTTAAAAACAAAGATGAATCTTTTGGCACTTAAACTCTTTGAAAACTATTTTAAAACACTTAAGAAGGTCTGAAAATTTTGCTCTGAAAATCTTAGTTAAAACCATGAAGAGATGGGGTATTTATAGCCTCATAGAAAACTAGCCGTTAGGCTGATCTGGCAGCCTGACAGGCTAGCGGTCGGCGGCGCGGCCGGCCGACCGCCAACGGTCATAATTATGACCGTTGGGCCATCTCGGTCGACCGTCCGGCCGACCGCCAGAAACAGAGAGCAGAGCTCTCTGGTCCGGTCGGCCGCCCGGCCGACCGTCTCTGTGACTGCCAAACATGCACAAGCCTGTGTACGTCGGTCGACCGCAAGGGTCGACCGGCCTTTGGTGCGGTCGACCTGTGCGGTCGGCCGACCTGGCCTGTCAGCCACAATTCTGGGACAGAGACACATGTTAAAAATCTTTCTAAAAATTCTTTTATCTCTTAAAAATACCCAAAAATAGTTTTATCATTTGCATTGATATATAAACATGTGATAAAAGATTAGCTCAAATATCAGCATATGAAACCATTTTTGTGTTTTAACATTTTTACCAAAATGTATTTTTATCAAACTTGTATTTTTCAATACATGAATAGGAAAGTCAAAATAAGTTTGTTTAAAAGTCATGTAAGCATGTATGTATATAGAGCACATCTAATATACATAAAAACAAAAACTTGTTTTGATCAATCTATTCATGAAAACCAAATCCAAACATAAAACTTGTGTGTTGTGCACTTGAGCATATCAACTATTCTTATCTTTACACATGGATCTAAAACACACTAAACTAAAACTAGGATACCTAAGTCTTCTTGATGATCTTCCATCTTCAAGCCGACTCGATCCCCAACCCGTGATCCACCGAGTGCAAATGTATGATCTTGATGCTCAGGCACTGGAATCACCAAGTGAAAGCTTCCAAACTCCTCTTTTTGAAGCAATCACCAACTAATATCTTGTTTAATGATCTGAAACTAAATAACAAGATTATTGGTAAACATAACTACATGAGTTATCATCATCAAACTAGAGAGGAAGGTCTCCGGCCAACAATCTCCCCCTTTTTGATGATGACAAAAACTCATGGAGTTATATATGCATGGATTAAAGTTAAGCTTCAAAGAAGCTCCCCCTTAACTCATGCATAAACAAATAAACATAATGAATATGCAATGAAGGCTCTTAAACATGAATGCATACATAGATATGCATAAACAATAAAAGGTTCTAGATACCATGAAATGTCAAAAACAAAACATGCTCTAGATACCAATTAAACTTAAACTAAATTAAACTTAATATATGCAAAACATAAATATGCATATATAAATTCAACCAAACTCAAATCTTTCTCCCCCTTTTTGTCAATCATCAACAAAGGGGTAAACAATCAAAACAAATAAAATCTTCTCCCCTTTTTTACTACAAAGAAACAGTCATCAATAAGGGTAAAGGCAAACCAGATCAATAAATTTTTTCTCCTCCCTTTTTGTTCGAAACAACGAATCAACAAAGGGTTAATAAAATAATAAAAAATGAGATATTGTTTTTATTGTTTTGACCCCTTTTTATCTAAAACAAAACAAAGTCAATAAGGGGTGACTTTAAACATGATACCAATTAAAAATATGTCAATGAAGTGCCTCTTGATATCAATTAAAAAAAATGAAAGCAACATCTTGATACCAATTGAAATAATTGTTCATTAAAAGCAAATGATACCAAAATGGAAATTTATATTTTTCTATAAAGCAAGGGAGTGGAAATCAATACCAATTGAAATACAAAACAATTTTCTCCCCCTTTATGAAATACCAACAAAAACAATGCGTATGCTTGAAATGAGATATCAATTGAAAAGCAATTGAAAACTATCAATTGAAACAAAATTGAAACGCACGCTTAGCATAAACAACAAACAAATATATGTATGAAAAATAGATACCAATTGAAATTGATACTCTTTGAAGTGCAAGCAACATATACGAAAATATATGAGTATACAATAAATGTCATATTGATACCAATTGAAAGAATTCAATGATACCAATTGAAACAACAATAATGATCAAGTGTATACATCATATAACTACCACCCAACCATGTTCAAGTTTTAGAATGATTTTCACAATAAAGCATACATGAGCATGATCTCCCATCCAACCACCCATAGGTTGGTAGGGGTTTTCAAAAAAATAGATTTGAAAATAAGCTTTGTTTGAAAAACTCTACCAAGTGAAGATATCGCAACTAGTTGTAAGAAAAATTTGTAAACTAGTACGAAATCCTTCAAACAAGGAATAAACAAAATTATTTTTCATGAAATATGAAATCCACATGATAGTCAACACTCTAATTCAATTAAGCATAATATGCTCATGAAAACAAACACATGAGTAAACAATAAATGTGAGTGTACAAATACAATGTGAAGAACATAATCATGAAGGATGGACAATAAGTTCAATATTCCTTGAAACATGAAAACATGAAAATCTTCAAAACTTATTTAATCTTCAAGGCATATGTATGTCCTATACAAATTAAAGTATACATACATATCCAACACAACGAGTCCACAAGGATATATGCATGAAGGCACGTGGTTCAAAAGAATGTATATGTATAACAATAATTTGGATAAATGGACATATACATGAAGTTAAACATAAACACATGGAGAACATGATAAACTAAATTTCCATTAAAACAAATTTCATTTCAAGGTATATGTATAATTTGTCACCACAAAAGCATACATACATATCCCTAAACACAATTGAGTCCATATGTATAGATTTGCATGAAAGGCAAATGACTCAAGGGTATACATGTATATCTTAAAGTTTGGCAAATAGACATATACATGAAATGAAAACACATGATCATAAAACAAAACAAAATGGGAATACAGGTTTAAATGCATGGATCATCAAACTAGACTATACTAGCACATCTAATGGGTTCAAATAAGCATTCAATTACAAACATATATAGATTTATTTGTGGCCCACTATATGCACAAATATATATACTAGTTCTAATGAAAACTAACATCTAAACATGTAATCAAATCATGAAGCATAAAAACACGATATAAATCATTAAGAGTAGGTATATACTTATATCATAAACATGAAGCATCAAAACAAGATAATACATCATGATAAACAAAAACATGATTATTATGTAAATCCATATGTTATTAACCTATGATAAACATGTAGCTAAACAAAGGTGAGAACACTAAAATAATGGTCCATATAAACATGGGTGTCTCAAAATGCTAAACATGTATGTCAAGGATTTAATAAAACATAGCATTGACATAATAATCTATAAACAACAAAACATGCTATAAATAATAAACATGAAAAACATGCAAATAAATGGGAGTTAGGGATCGTTACCAAAACCTAGAAGGCAACTCTCCTTGTCTCCAAAACATGGTGGTCCTCTCCACCAAACTTCCCTTGAAAGTGATGCATCCAAATAATCTCCTTTAAGCTCGAACACATCCACTCCAAGGTACCGATACTCTCACGTCATGTGAGAACCCACACTACATCATAAATAGAGGGGTTGTCTTTGGTACCCCACACTTTTTGGGTCCATGGGGGTTAGCACCTTCTCTAACCCAAACAAAATTATTTGCTAAATTTGAAACATGTATTCTATCATAACAAATTTAGCAAGGTGGCCCTTACGTCCACATGTGTACAAGTGTACACATGAGCATACATAGTGTGATGGGTTTGTCCGTGAGGAGCATGTGTATGCCGTGGGGGGTGTGCATGCATAATAGATGGAACTTGTTTCTTTCGAAACAAAGTTTCCAAACGTGAATGGCTCTTAGCACATTGGCTCAAGGTGGAGCCCAAACAATCCACTATCTTCTTCAACAAACAAAATCATCATTAATCCTAGAAGAAGAGGTACATGCAATAGGTAGACTAGATGAAGAAGCTACACTAGCATGGCAAACATGTGCATCCATCTATTTTATAAAAATTCATTTTTCTTTAACATGCATCTAGATCATTTGAAATAGAAATTATTTTATTTTTCAAAACATATTCTCTTTAAAAACAAAATCAACTTTTGAAGACAAATTTTCATTTTTCTCAAAGATTTTCACAATCATTTAAGATTTTAAAAATTTATTTTCTTTTAGTACAAGATCAAGCTTAGATTTCAATGAATCCCTATCATTAGAAATCTCCCCTTTCTCTTGCAAAACAATATCAATTTAGAAGACAATTTTTCATTTTCTTATTTAAAGCAAAAGTCTTCTTTTTCAATAATTATATTTTTCATTAATTTTTCACAAACTATTGAAAGTTCTTCATTTAAAGCATGGGCATCAATATGATCATCACATGAAGAACTGGAATCAAAACTATCTAGTTGAGATTCCGATTGTACCTCAAGGGAGTCATTCCCTTGGACCATTAAGCATTGTGAGTCGGATTCTCCACTAGATTTCTCCGGTTGGATTTGTACTTGAAGCTCGGAGGTGGTTGTGGTTGTCACTTGTTCCACACTGCAAAGGCGGAATCAAGATTAGAAATAAGCATAAGATAATCTTTGTTAAGCGTGCTTCTAATGACCTCAAGGGCTTGTGTATTGGCCCCTATATGATTGCTATTACCAAGATAGCATTTCTTGGTAGCGGCAAAGAAACATGCAAGCCTAGTGTTTGTAGGTAAATGGACATCTTAATCTTCCCAATAAGAATGTTGGAAGCATCAAACATAGGTGGGGTCATGAGTCCATGGGTCCAAACTATATGTGTGCAAACAAGTAATGCAAACAAGATTAGCAATCAAAAAAAAAAAAGATCTCACTCCAAGGATGTTAAGCCTAAAGTATCAGGAGCGTAGGCTCTGATACCAATTGAAAAACACCTAGAGGGGGGGTAAATAAGTGTAAGTGCTAATCTAGAAACTAAATGCGCTAAATGCGAAGCTAAAACAATTTTGCAATCACACTTAATACAACACACAAGTGTAGCCGAATTCCCCGTGAAGGGCTCTGGACTAACTCCTCTTGATTCCCTAGATATGGGTTGAGGTGCTATATGAAGCTCTTGTGGTTAAGTACAAGTGAGGCACACACAAGCAATCCAAGCATGTAAGGATAAGCAATATGAATAGATGCAAGGACAACACAAGCATATGAATGATATGGCAATATGAATATGCAAACAAATGTAAAGAGAGAGAGTTTAGAGATAATGGATCAAACGCAAACACAAAGATATGTTCCGAGGTTCGAGCCCCTAGCTCTACGTCCCCGCCTTCACCGAGAAGGATTTCTAATCCACTATAGGAGTACCGAACTCCTCTCTCAACCTTACAATGCTACCGAGGCAATACAACCAATCCACCTCTACCGAAGAGGGATAAGCCCGTAGCCAACAACCAAACTCCACCTCACAATAGAGGGAGTAAACCAAATCTCAACCTCTACCGAAGAGGGAGCAAACCAATACCACTCCGATCAACCTCTACCAAAGAGGGATACACAATATAAGGAGGGTTTACAACAAGTGGTTACAAACACCACAAACAATCTTTCTCTTTTCACAAACAAGATCCTAATAGAATAGGATAGGTGATAGCTCAAGTGTGGAAAACAAGTGTTTTGATCAAAGAAATACTCTTAGGAAAATACCAAATAGATATAGAAATGAAGAACAATAAACCAATTCCCAAAAACCTAATTTCTTTGAAAATAACAAAACACTTTTAAAAATAAGATGAATCTTTTTGGCACTTAAACTCTTTTGAAAACTATTTTAAAACACTTAAGAAGGTCTGGAAATTTTGCTCTGAAATCTTAGTTAAAACCATGAAGAGATGGGGTATTTATAGCCCCAATAGAAAACTAGCCGTTAGGCTGATCTGGCAGCCTGACAGGCTAGCGGTCGACCGACCGGCCGACCGCCAAACGGTCATAATTATGACCGTTGGGCCATCTCGGTCGACCGCCCGGCCGACCGTCCCTGTGACTGCCAACGTGCACAAGCCTGTGCACGTCGGTCAACCGCAAGGGTCGACCGCCTTTGGTGCGGTCGACCCGTGCGGTCGGCCGACCTGGCCTGTCAGCCACAATTCTGGGACAGAGACACATGTTAAAAATCTTTCTAAAATTCTTTTATCTCTTAAAAATACCAAAAATAGTTTTATCATTTGCATTGATATATAAACATGTGATAAAAAGTTTAACTCAAATATCAAGCATATGAAACCATTTTTGTGTTTTAACATTTTTACCAAAACATTAGTTTATCAAACTTGTTTTTCAATACATGAATAGGAAAGTCAAAATAAGTTTGTTTAAAATCATGTAAGCATGTATGTATATAGAGCACATCTATTATACATAAAAACAAAGTAAACTTGTTTTTGATCAATCTATTCATGATGAAAACCAAATCCAAACATAAAACTTGTGTGTTGTGCACTTGAGCATATCACTATTCTTATCTTTACACATGGATCTAAAACACACTAAACTAAAACTAGGATACCTAAGTCTTCTTGATGATCTTCCATCTTCAAGCCGACTCGATCCAAACCGTGATCCACCGAGTGCAAAGGTATGATCTTGATGCTCGGGCACTGGAATCACCAAGTGAAAGCTTCCAAACTCCTCTTTTTAAAGAAATCACCACTAATATCTTGTTTAATGATCTGAAACTAAATCACAAGATTATTAGTAACATAATTACATGCGTTAATCATCATCAAACTAGAGAGAGGAAGTCCTCCGGGCCAACAGTTATTATATTTAATACACAGTATATCAGGAGTAAGTATAGTACAGGGTACATGTAACATGATAACAGACATGAGCTCTGTTGATAGCATAAAAGAAGAGAACGGAATGGGAAACAATATATGTGGGATTCTAGAAATGGCCCCCGTGGCTTGGATCCACGTAGCACTTAGTTTCACAACTCATATATCAACAACTCACATGTCCAGTAACGGGAATATCAATATCAGTAACGGGAATACAGGACGGAATACTCATTTAACAATAATCCGTGTGACATAAACAATATAACGGAATACAAGATATCCATGTAGCAATAATATAAACTATGATCCATGTAACAAGAATACATAGATAATCAATGCATGTAAACCGATGAGTCTATATAACAGTGGTGTAAGAATGTGAAGTTACTGTGTACAGAGTATCCATGTAGCGATATCCAGTGTAATAGTGTATCAATGTATCAGTAGTTCACAAACATGCAATAATAGTGTCGTGAATCTCAGTATTTATGTAATGGTGAGACATGTATATGGAACAACATGAATAACAGTATCCAGTGTAACAGATATTTACATGCAATACAGTGTTCAGTGTATCAGTGGGTCGGTAAGGGTGACAGTGTAATAGGGACAATATCTGTATAATGGAGTACGCGTGTATCAGTGCACATTTAGCAGTATTGCGTAAGCATAATAGATGTCCATGAAGTGACAATGTCCGGTGATGTGATTGATGCAATAAAAACATGTGGAATAGAAATCTAACCATTTATTCCTTTAATTGATCATCTATCACTTATATATTATATTACATCATGAAGCAGATGAAAGTATTATTTTATTGTTTACGTTTACTAAAATATTGCATTTTTCTTATTAAAACATGATTTCTCTATAATTAAGTTATTAATTAACATTCTAGTGATTTACCCATAATCACGATTTATTAACTAAAGCAATTACTCGATTTTTTAACTAAAGAAATTACTCCATTTATTAAACATGAATAAATATAATTTATAAAAAAGAAAATACTCACAAATTGGCCATGGGAAGGTAGTTTTTTTTCCTACGATCGCAATGTTTCAGAATCGTCTAATTCAGAGTCCGGATACTCCAGATATCGCCCGAACGCCAGAAACCATATAAAAGGGGTTAACTATGTAATGAAAATATATCAATTGCAAATTATATAAATTATCAGGGGGTTTTCTGTAATATTACTTTTATTGAGTTTTGGACATGGGTTGGGTAAGATAACGGGTCGGGTATGGATCTGATACCCAAACTCATAACTTAAGTAAATGGGCAATGGGTTAGTGGATTTGGGTAGCGGGTTATTGGGTTAAAGGGGTTTGGATTCGGGTCGGTGAGTTATTGGGTTCATACCCATTAGAGAAAGAAAGAGAGGGAAAACGAGAGAGGAGAAAGAGCACGGGGACTGACTGGCGGCGGCCAGCCCCGCCAGCGGTGGCTCTGCCCCGCCGGCGGCGGAAAGAGAGAGAGGAAGAAAGCACAGGAGAGGGGGGAGGGGAGAAAGAGAGAGAGTAGTAGAAGAAGAAGAACTGAAAAAAAAAAAAGAAAGAAGAAGAACAGGAAGAAGAAGAAGAACAAGAGAAGAAGGAGAAGAAGGAGAAGAAGAAGAAGAAGAGAAGGGAGGAAAAGCGGAGGAGAAGGGGTGGTGCACGGTGGGGGCGCGGTGGCGCCTGGTCGCCGGCTGTCTGGCTGCGGGCGTGGCGACCCCCGCCCTTGGCTTGGATGCGAGCGGTGAGAGAGGGAGAGAGATAGTGGGGAAGAGAGAGAGAGAGAGAGAGAGTAAACATAAGAGAGTTAGGGAGAGAGATTGAGTGAGCGAGAGAGAGGGAGGTTTTAAGGGGGGAAAAGAGAGGGAAGGCGGTGGACTAGCTTGGGGAGAAGAAAGGATGTGATTAGAGGAGAAAAAGAAGAAAAAGAAAGAAAAGGAAAAGAATTAAATTAATATTATTTAATAAATATTTAATTGGTCAAAATTGAACTAGTTCCGAACGACTTCCAGAAAATTCTGAAAAATCTAAAATATTAGAAAATAAGATTTGAAACTGAAATCGGCTCAATCAGACTACTAGGAAGGTCAAATCAACTTTATACGTCGTACCAAGTACTGATACGTACATCAAGGATTAGGGGGTTATAGGATCTTTGAAGATTTCTTCTTTAGAGGACGGGACCTCTTAGATGTCTTGACAGACAATCTGTCGAATACTGATTGCTGGTCGTGGAGACAACTGCTGGCACAGTGAAAATGTGCTGTAGGGATTGACCCTAAGCAACATTGGACATAATGCACTGTCACTAGTTGGCATCTCGCTTGTCTGCAATAAGACAGGGAGACATCAACTGGTTCCTGAAAGCTTATTGCTCAAGTACTCCCTCAAATCTGGATTGTTAGATTCATTCATATCAGATCTGAACAAATCGAACCCAACCGGTCTAGCATCGAAGGCCAGAGAGTTGGAAGAGAGGCTTTTGGCTTGGCCTCTTTAGGAAATTTTTGCTTTTTAGCCTTTGAAAAGGCTATTGATTTAGTTTTAGGAAAAGCACGTTTAACTTTGCCAGAGGCTGCAATAGCTTCACCAGAAGCTAATTTAACTTCGCATGAAGTTGTTTTAGTTTGCCGTGCGAAGCCATTTTAGCTTCACATGAAGCTATATTAGTGCATCCAGACACTGTCTTAGTCTTGTGGAAGGCTTTAGAGTTAGCTTCACTGGAAGCTGTTTTAGTGCTGCCACCATGGGCATTAGCTTCACCAGAAGCTTTCTTAGCACTGCAAGGCAGCGCTGAAGCCTTGCAGGTTTGGACTTTAGTATTGCACTGTGTTTTAGCCTTGCCTAAGGCTGGGAAAGCATTGAGAGAGGGTGAGTCCCTCTTAGCTTCGCAAGAAGCTAAGTTGGCCTCCTGAGACATGATTACTGATCACCCTATTAGCCTCGCTAGAGGCTTTAGCAGACTATTTAACAGTCTTGCTAGCCTCGTCGGGGGGTAATAGGCTCAAATTGAGCCAGTTTAGTCTCGCCAGAGAGGCTGATTTTGGCTTGCACTGAGCCAGTTTTAGCCTCAACAGAGGCTTGATTGAGAGAATTAGCCAAGGGCTTTGGCTATTGACACTTTCCTCAGCTTGTGTACGGAAAGAGAGCTTTTGCTCCCCCCTGAGAGGAGCTCTTTGGACTTCTCTTGGTCAAAATTAATGACCAACATCTCGACGCTAGACCTAAGGGTCTGATTGTCGCGTTGCGACACGATTTTCTCGTCAGTGGAGAAAGCAATCCCCAGTGGAGTCGCCATCTTGTTTTTCATTGAAATTCAAAGGGGAAACTTACAAAATTTCAAAGAGAAATTACAAGTAATAAAAAAAAATACAAGTGTTCTCTTCTAGAGTTTTTAAGGAAGTGTGCTGATAGGAATCTGGTCAGCGCACGACCATTTTGTCCCTTTGACCATGCGAGCAATCGACCTTGGATACTACCACCTGAGAATTCCTTCTTGTCTGGTTTGAGAATTCCTTTGACACTTGAAAAGAAGTTTGGATTAGTTCTGAAGAACTAAGTGTAGGCTGTCTAAAAATCATTAAAGACAAGTCCTCAGATGTGGACTTCACTTCAACGCGGAGATCGCATTTCAACTAAAACGCGAACCTCGGTCCAAAAGTAAACGCGGACTTCAACGCAGGTCTGAGCAACTCCTCGTTTCTCTTCAAACGCGGGTCTGAGCAACTCTGTGTCTCATTTTCAACGCGTGCCTGTGAGCTTCGCGTTTCGACCTCAACGCGACCATGAGAAGCCTGTAAGCGCCACATCTACACAATAGAGTGAGGTCCGCATCCAACGCGAGACCCGCGTTTTCTGTTGTACTGACCCCATTACTGGGTCAATTAACTCTCCATGTAATGTGAGAGTTAATCACCATTATAGAGGGATTCTAAGGGATAGTTATACCCTTAAGACCCCCTATAAATAGTGTAATACCCCGTTCCCGGAATACGTACTTGGTTGCGTATTCAGTTTTTCGATCGTATTTTTCGATTTACTTCCTGTATTTGACCGATTTCAGTTTTAAAAATCATTTTCCAATATTATATATTTTTTATGATTTTCTGGAATTTTCCTGAATTTAATTAAATATTTTCAAAACCGTGTCGACCAGTACCGCTGATCGATTCTCGGATTTTTAATTCACAAACAGTTAGGAATTTCTAGAAGGTCCTTTAGACTTTATTTCTTAGAATCATATTTTCTATCTAAATACTTTTCTGGGAATTTTATGAATTTATGAAAATTCCAACGGAGTCGGTAGATAACTGATTCCGGGATTTTTAATTTTAAAACTATAAATTATTTCTCCAAACGAATTTCACCATGAGTCTTAAAATGTTATTCTTGATTTTTGTAAAATTTTCGGGTCGTTCCGAGATACTTGAATTTCGGACGATTCCGGTATTTTCCAAAATTCCATTTTCCAATTTTCCAATAATTCCAATTTTCCACATAATCCCACTCACTTTCACCTAATCCTTTTTAAATCCCACTCATTCTCTCTCTCCCCCATGGCCGGCCAAGTGGCCAAGTGAGGGACACCTCACCCTCCCCATATTTGCACAAAACCCCCTCTCAATTACACTATTTGCAACTCCCTTACAAAATCTAACACCTATATAAACATTCCTTACACTTCTTTTCTTTTTTCTTCATTTCACCTAAGTGATAGCCTTCTCCCAAAATCTCTCCTCCTTCTCAACCTCACCCTAGCTCCAAGAACACCTCAAGGACTTCATCCCACCTCAAGCAACCACCTTGGACCTTGGATCATAGCCTTCTTCGCCACCGAGATCACCTTGGCGCCATTCGTCGTCAACGACTCTTTCGACCGCATAAAACGTCGATTGATCACTCCTAGTGAGTATTCTTACTCACCAAGACATGTGAATTCCCTAGTGTACGTGTATTCCACATCTCGTTCACTTGTGCCTTCAAATCACACATTTGACCTTCAAATTCGACCTGCAAATTCTGTTCTGTACACTACTTACAGACCCAGATTAGTCGACTTGACCTAGGCATTAGTCGACTAACCCTTCTAGTTGAACCATAACCTTTTTCTGAAACACAGTTTTAGTCGACTTACCCTGATTATTAGTCGACTAACCCTTTTTGGAAATGAACCTCACTCTCTGGAAATCACTGTTAGTCGACTACACATTCCTCCCTAGTCGACTAACCTTACTTGAACCAGAAACCCAACTCTCGGCCCTAGTCGACTTATCCTACTTATTAGTCGACTATAGACTACTAGTCGACTAACCCTTCTCACCTTAGTCGACTCCTGAAACGAACTTAACTCTCTGTATCCCAGTTCTAGTCGACTTAGCTTGACTGTTAGTCGACTTGCGTGTCTGTTAGTCGACTACCCTTTTTACCTAGTCGACTAACTTTCCCTGAAACAGAATATCAACTCTCTGGAACCCAGTTTTAGTCGACTAATCCAGACTGTTAGTCGACTTATGACCCCTACCAGTCGACTACACTTCACCTAGTCGACTAATTTAAGCTGTTTATTATAGTTGTTTCTTTTTCTAAATTTGGATCTTACCCTTGATATATGTGTATTATATTATGCTTGTTTATGCTTCATAACTGGTACTACTTGACCTATTGCTGGATGGATGTTATCTCTTGTAACTTCATGACTTGTTATTGCATATTCTCGTTTCATGACATGTTAATAGTGAATATCACCACTTATCATGCCATCTCTTGAACCAAGCATGATGCATTCAACTTTTGTATAAAATGGACCAACTTACATTGGGTCAGGGGGAAACATGCGGATATCGATATGTGTTCGTGTTTACAGTGACATTAGGTATATTGTACAATTATGTTCCGGTCTAACCTGAGGGCCTCCAGGAGACCGAGGGGAGTGCTTGCTCCCTTTTCCTGAGTACTATCATGATAAGGGCATACATAAGTCCCTCCTGAATAGCCTAGCGGCTGGCTTCCGTCACCAAGCACGGAACAATCCTGGACCGTTATTCCGGGCATGTACGGGGTCCACTGTAAACATAGTTCGTTGATACCCCCGCTGTTTCCAATAACAACCTTGTATTACTAGGATATGGATCTATGTGCGCTGGGACGCTGGGTCACATAGCTAGATATCGCAGTAAGACAAGTAATAATAATAATAGACTTTAACTATGCATCCATTTCTTTCTGACTTTAGTTCTTTATGCTTTCATTACTTGTTGGGTTATATTCATTATGCTGTTCCGTTCTTATTATTCATATCTCTTAGCCACTTGGCTATAACCTGTTCATTTTCGGGAGGTCCTGACTCCCTTGGATTTGTATGTTCAGGTTCCGAAGCTTGGATCGAAGTGGAGCCATCCACAGAAGATCGAGCTTTCTTTAGCGAGCAGGCTGATTAGCTCCAGTCCTTGCGCCAGATCCTTCTTTTGACTCACGGGATCTTCATCCTACTCGTGAGCATTTTGTATTTATGTTGTATCTTTTGCTTTTGGACTTAGTTGTGATAAAGATACATGTAATGTGTAATATTTTATCATATCTTGTGATGACTTGTACTTGTACTTTTATGTTGGCATATGTATGGAAATCACGCTTTGTCGTGCACTCTGATCCTTGTTGTACTTTTATGCTTAGCGTGTATACGTGGGGGCACCTTTTGACCAGCGTATATACGTCGCAGTGACGTCCCCGTATCTGTGGAATCGGGGCGTTACAAATAGCCTCAAGAGCTATGAAGGAGGGGATTTTTCCTGAACATTGGGCTGATAATTTGGAAGCTAAAGGCTTCTTCCTTTCAACTTCAAAGGTTCAGAGAGAGAGAGAAATCAGAGAACTCTAAACACTTATTATGTTAAAATTGAGTTCTTTTCTGATTGTTTTTTCAAAACACCCTGGAGCAAATGTTGAAGAGAAGCTTGGCGTTCAGCTGGTCAACGGAGGATAAGAATCATTCTCCATCGTCACATTAAGAACTCAACATTAAACTAAGAGGAGGTTCAGTTATTCTTATCTCTTTTGCAATCAGATTTTGATCCGTTGTAACTTTCATTTCATATCAAAGAAATTTTTACACGCAATCAATTTTTTTTGACCAAACACTAAGGTGTTGTAACCCTGTGTTTAGTCCAGAGAACTAAGATTAGCAATTCACTGTAATAAGCTTTCGCTAGAAGAAGAACATGAGTTCTTGTCGGAGAAGAAGAAAGTCTCTCTCTTAAGCACGATAGCCTTTGGGCTCTTTGATAGCTCTTTGATGCTTTTCAATGCTTTCTCTGTTTTTCTCTCAAATTTTCCCCTGAACCTAGCCTGCTAGTGGCTATTTATAGGCCTTGCAGGGGTGTAACCGCCCTAAAATCAGCATATACTGAAAACAGTCTTGATAGCCTTGCATGCAGGCTAGTATAGGCTCTGCGTAAGTCTAGAAAGCTTCATGCAAAGCTATGTGGGCTTTGCGCGTACCTACAACAGTCGTTCTAGCTATTAAGAGGGGCACAACCCTCTTAGTTATCTCCTCTCAATGGGGAGTAACTATTCCCTTAAAGTGGGCATTAACTCCATTAATGTAGTGAGCAGTTATCCCACTAATCCCGTTCAGGATTTGAAACGGTCAACACGACTAGAAGCCAGCTTGACGCGAAGGTGAGGCTACGCCATGTGGAGCTAGCACAGTGCAGGCTAAAGCTTCAGGCGAAGTTAGAAGATAGCTCTCAGGCAGAGACATGCCAAGTTTCAGGCGAAACTATATCTCTTAAGCAGAGCTATGTTATGCTTCAGGCGAAGTTAGAAGATAGCTCTCAATAGGAGCTACGCCAAGCGAAATTAGAAAGATAGCTCTCAAGTGGAGCTATGCCAAGCTTCAAGCAAAGCTAGAAGTGAAGCTAGAAGATATCTCTCAGCGGAGCTATGATATTCTTTAGGCGGAGCTAATAGCTCTCAAGATGAGCCATGCTATACTTCAGACGAAGCTAGAAGATAGCTCTCGGCGGAGCTATTCCAAGATTCAGGCGAAACTAGAAAATAGCTCTCAAGCAGAGCTATGCCAAGCTTCAGGGAAAGTTAGAAGATAGCTCTCAAGCAGAGCTATGTCATGCTTCAGGCGAAGCTAGCAATAATATCCATTGGGCAAAATATCCCATAAGGCTTAGGCGAAGCTAACTATTGAGCTATATTAGCCTCTTAGGTATGTCTAGGCCTGTTCAAAGGCAATGTCTGCCTACCGATTACTTTGCTGGATAAGTGGGGTCTAAATGACTACTCTATCCACCTGGGATGGGCGTAATTTGTGCACAAAGCAGACTGGTCATCAGTTTGTCTGCGACTTGTCTTTTGGAAGTGTCGGTAAGTTAGACATCGCTATGATCAGTTAAGAAGTTATCTGGGATAAGTGTCAACAGATCTCATTAGAGAATTAGAGATTTCAATCAAAAAAAGATGCTACTATTTATTTATTGTCCTGTTCTATTCTGAGTTTAATTTCTGTCATCAATGGCTACTACTTCTTCACTCTGATCATCAAAGTCTCCATCTTGTGATGAATAGTTGGAGCTGCTTGCTCCGATGAAAGCAAATAATGGCTTGTTGGTTGAGGAAGAGGAGAGATTGGTTCTTGTTGCATTGATTGATTCTTAACATTGTGGCAGAGGGGTTGGCGGCCGGGCGGGGGAGGCGGGCGAGTGGAGAAGAGGTTTGTGGACTGTTAAGGGTAAATGTGCGATTCACAAAATTTTGACTGATATACTGAGTTTTTTTTATGAAAGCCGACCGAAGAGAGATTTTCTCCCTAGACTCCTTCACAAACTTTATCCGTCCGTCTTCATCTGCAGAGAGAGAGCGAGCAAGCAAGTAAGAGAGAGCAGTCGGAGCAGCAACGCTCTCCTCTCCCCTCCTTTCTCTTCTTCCTTAGAGGAATTCAATTGGTTTTCTCACTGCAAACATGATATACTAGTTCTTTTTAATTGACGGTAGGGATAATTTTTAGAAAAAAAAGGAAGAATTTGGCAGTAATTTTAAAAATATGAAGATTTGAAGGATTTTTTTTTTTTTTTATGAAAATGAGAAAGAATTGAAGGGTAAGAATAACCCAAAAGATAAATGGACCGAAGCTTGTTTTTGATTTCAGGCTCTTCAGAGAGAGAACACCGGTCCACCCTCGAAATCGAAATATCTCCCGCAGAGGGAGGGAGGGAGGAGGGATGGCGTTCTGCGTGCCCGACTCCGACGCTCGCGGTGGGTCCCACCTCGCGCCCGATCCCCGCCACGAATTCCCAGACAAACCCACCAACAACCAAAACCAACCGCCACCGCCCTCTCGCCGCCGGCGACGCTTTACCGCCCTCCCTTGTCCCACAGCCAAACAATCCCCATTATTCCCCAAAAAGGAGGAAAAAAAGGGAAAAAAGAGGAGAGAGGGACGGGGAAGAAAGTAAAGCCGAGGATAATCGATAGCGTCATGGAACCGAAGCTGATATCGCGTTACCGATGATGTCGACGGTGGTTCTCGATGACAGCGACGGCCTCGCGATGAATTAGGGACACAACAACGTCACTTTATCAACCTGTCCCTTTTGTCTTTCTTTAATCCCCCTCTCTTTTCTTTTTCTTAATCTTGCGTCGAATCTGTCTTTTATTCTCCCTCTCTTTCTCTTCTCTATTCCCTCTGCACTCGAATCGCTTGCACATTAAGTCTCCTCGAAGCCGCTTCAATGCCATCTTCCTGTAAAATCCTATAGTGGAGGTGTCCATAGATGTCGTTCCCTCGTCGATTTCGACTCTGAGAAATCGAAGAGGGGGGCGTAGAGGGAAAGATCCTGCCGGTTTTCAGCTGTTTTTGCCGCGCGAGATGAGGGAGAGATGGAATATCCTTGGACTGTCCGCTGCTGCTTTGTTGCTTCTTTGCCATTTCTGTCGATGCTCGTCCCTGAATCTTGAAGGTATGAGTGAATTGATACTATTTTTAATTAACTCTGTAGAAAGATTGTTGTCTTCTATTGTTCAGTAGAATGATATGCTAATGCTTCTTCTAAACCGTGATGCTTGTCATTGTCGGCTTGAAATCAAGGGTTGTCTTTGTTGAGTTTCGATGGGGAGTGGAGATTGATCCTCATGGAGCATTTGAGACTTGGGATGCGAATGACGACAATCCGTGCAACTGGTCAGGTGTTCATTGTGTCGATGGAAAGTGGAGATTTTGTAAGCCCGTCTTACTTATTTTCTTGTGTCAAATATTTGATGCTAGCCAACGATTTAGTATGTGTTAATGTAGGCAATAATAATCATTACATATATATTTTGATCAATTTGACTCGTTTTTAAACTTGTATTGTGAATGTACATGCTCTATTGTCATGAGAATTTGATGCGTGATGAGGAGGGACACACACAGCTATGACGTAAAGAAATTATAATTATATCTGAATTGAATACCACACAAGAGAAAATTATGAGATCTTTTGAGTTTCAATGTAAAGGAAAACTAGTGAAAACATTATCATGGAAATCTGATCAATATTTGGGGCCAATTATTATTAGCTCATCAAAGTGGAATACTAGAGAGAACAGACCGACTAAAGTGACCGAGAGAATCCACACTCTTCTTCCAAAAGCTAATTTGGAGTTGGCCTACTTGACCTTCAAGATTATGATTGGAGTCACCGGCACATTAAGAAGAGAATCTACTAAGCTATTCAGAGAATAAGTGCGCGGAAAGAAAATCCACTGAAGGAGCCATACTCTGATGGATATAGACATGCATATATATAGAGGCTCCATATGAAAATGTAGTGTATCTGATTTGGCAATAGTCTGCCTTCTACTGGATCTGAAGTTCTAGACTGCAAAGCTGCAACCTTTTTTAGTTTTGCGGGGTAGAGTTGCCTGCATGCTTGTAGTTTTTGTGCACCTATGTTGAACAAACATAGCTATACCGACCAACACAGACACAATATGTTGATACATGGCAGACTCATAAAAATACACATGACACGTGTCTGATATGCATATTGGATACATGTCTGAATTTGTCTTTAGAATATGAGGTCTTTTTGGTTTTTAAGCATGTTCTTGGTTTTTCCCCTTTGGCTGAATGAATGGCACATACTTTAGCTTCCTACTGGAGTGGCATGGGGACCTTAAACCCATTGTCCTTGAAACTGGAACCTCTTGCAGAACTTGTGAACTTTGCAACACGTGGACTTTAGAAACCCATTGACCTATCATAGAATGAGCTTATGGTCTCCTTATGACAGTCTCGTTGGGTTTCAAAAGTCCATGTTTAAGCTTGTTTCCAAGAAGGTACGTGTCATATTTCGTGCCTTTGGCTTGAAGTAACACTGCTCTTGTATAAAGGTTGTTGGACAACAAGCTATATTCCATGGGAGGATCAGAAGTGGGGGAGTACAAGTGGAAACGCTGATAGGGTCACTTTTTACTTTTAAGGAAGTATAGACGAAACACTGTTCACCTTTTAGGAAATATTGATGAATATTTACATTCCCACCCTATAGGAAATTCATATAAAGGTACGCAACGAGAAGATCGAGATTTCCTTACAAGTCCAATTCCGTATAAATGCATCACTCAGATCGCTTACTTTCTAGTAGCTTTCAATCTGGATATGGTGGTGGTAGCTGGAGTCACCCCCCCCCCCACCCCCCCCCCCCCCCCCCCCCCCCCCCCCCCCCCCCCCCCCCCCGCCCAAGCTTCAGCTTGATCATGTCCCTTTAAGAATAAGTTCTATCTTTTGATACTGGGTGACATCTTTTTGCATGAGTACGTTTTGGCTGCAATGTTGATCTGATGTAGGAAATCAAGATGTGCTCACCTGTGAAAGAAAGTATATGGAAGCAAATTCAAACTAAAATAAAACAATAGAAGGAAATCACACCTACTACCACCACCATCTACGTTTTCCCCACCAAACATGTTATTTATGGAGGATCTCTATATTGAAAAAGAGGCTCCATGGGAATTTTACGATTATGTGATGTTCATCGTCCAATCCCAAATCACTGGTTATGGAAACTATGGAAAAGTAAGGGGCTTCTCAGGAAATTAAAAGACTTGTTGGCATATAGAAATTTTTACCTTATCGGTCATGTACTTGAAGTTTATGCAACAATGGAGGAGAGAGAAAATCATGACAACTTTTTAGTATTAATATTATGAAAAACAAGTGGATTAAGATGCAAAATTGATGTAAATCTTAATCCTAATATGCTATCCACGATCAACTAATTGAAAGAAACTTAATCACTAGTCATGAAGGAAATAATATTTTTTATCCTTCTCCTTAGGATTTGAACATGTGAAGTCCACTTTGAGGAGAAAGCCTGTACCTTTGCTTTCAAGGAATAAGATACATAATCAATAGAGAATCAACCTTCTTTATCCAACCAAGGAGACACCCCATGATACTTTACCGATACCCTCATGGCTTTGAATTCTACCCAATCAACTCCAAAACTTACCTTAGGTAAGCAGCAACCACATCGGTCACTTTCAAAGCTCATTTATAGCATGGGAACAGGGCATAGTTTCTAGAGTCTACATGCCTTCCCATAGGCCTATATTTCTAGCACATGTTTTAAGTTCTGTAATAATACGACTAATAAATAAGTAACCTGATTGTAGTTAACGTAGTTTGGTACAATGAGGATTCTTTTTGTCTCCTCTTAAGTGACATGGACTCTAAGGACCATCCTTTGGGTGTACCTGGAGGCAGACATTTTTCTGAGCAAACTTCTTGTGTAGGTTGCTCTGAAATGGCTTCTTTAGTGCCATATGCATTGTGATGTAGAGAAGCTCTCAAGATGATTTTCTACACCAATTAGACCGCCAAAAGTTAAGGTGATCTTCTCGGTATCACTGAATCAAGCAAATTTCACGATCAACTTTTGAAGGCCATAACCTTTTATCCAAAAGGAGTTACAAGATGCACGACCATCAAAATTAGGGTCTTCACGAGGCTGGTATACAGTGTTTTAAATATCGGATATCGGCGATATACCAGTCGGCAAAATTATATACCGGATACCGGATATCGGGTGATATATCGCGATATGGTACTAAATACCGGTTGATATATCAATGGTCAATACATATAAGACATTCTAAAAAGAAATAAGTTATTATCCAAACATCAAATAAAAACATCATTGAAATACCACAATGAATATAGAATAAAATAAACGATCCCTCAAGTAAAAAAATAATTATCCAAATAAGTAACTATATCGGCCGATATTTCGGATATTTCATCTCGGGTATCGGCCGATATATCGGCCACGTGGTGATATATCGGCCCATATCGGTCCTAAACGATATCCGGTAAATTTTTACACTTATCGTATCATTTTGGATAAAATACCGATATATCGACCGATATACCGGTATATCGGCCGATATTTAAAACAATGCTGGTATATGACATTCAAGGATTGTTGTTTGTTGGAGCGAAGAAATGTTTTGCAAATTCAATCATTAGAAGGGTGTTTTCGACCCTGAAAGTTTTCTAGTTGTATGAGGATTTTTTTTTTTGTTTAATTGTTGTTTTGGTTTGTTTCCTACTAAGTTTTTGTCCATATGAAGGCCCTTTGTAACTCTTTGTAGGCATCTCTGAGAATTTTAATAAAATTGAGAAATTTTTTCCTTTCTTTCACCATGGATTGTAGAGTTGTTTTGCCTAGGGTTTCATCTGGGGTTTGTTTGCGCTAGAATGAGATCTAGCTGGCACTTTGCTATCAATCTGTAGCAAGTGGTATCAACGCAAGGTTATAGGTATGAGATGACTAGTGCAGGGCTTGAAGACAATAATAAGCTAACTTTGGAGCATCTTCAAACCAGATTTGATGCTTTCAAGCGAAGGGTCGAGGAGCAAGTCCAATTTCTTTGTTAGGGGATTGCAAATCTATATATGAAAGGTGACAAAATCGTGATGATGGTAGGAATAACTGTGCTGATGGTCTTCACCTAAGTCGACCTACATTTCAACATGCTTCTTGTGGGGGAAGATTATGATTTCGGAGAAGATGAAATTATCAATAGTGACCATATACAACGAGAGCTAGATGATTATTTTGATGGTGAGAAATGTGGTTCTATTGTTTGTGGACGACTAGGTGGACGTGGATGGAAAAATAGGAATTGTGGGGATATCAGCTAAAGATCGAAACCTCTGGTTTCAACATCTTTATATCAAATTTTTCTTAGACCGGGTTTGATTATCAAATCTTTCCTAGCTGAAGCAATTGTTACAAGGTTGATTTTTTTCTCCAATTATCTACAAATATTATTCAATCAGTTTGAGAATTGTCGATAGGGGAAGGGCAGTAGATCTATTGCTACCTATAGTGAGAAATTCTACTGATTTTCTTCATGCTGTGAATTGATTATGTCAAAAGAGAAACAAGCAATTCAGGAATGAATTGCTTTTGCACGTATTTTCTGTAGATGATGCCTATAATCTGGCTTTGAAGGCAGAGAGGTTGTCGAGCCGACAATCATTTAAGTTGGTGGAAAAATTGGTAGCACTGGAAAGTAACAACCAGCGATTTCTTATGGTCTGTTTTCTATGACATCCTTTAGTGCTGGGCTAATACCGCTCAAAAGACTGGAGATGTGGCAAAGAAGGATGACCCATATGGAAAACTGCCATATTAAGTATTAACGATGGCTCAAGGTGAAGAAAAATCAAATGAGTGCCCTAACAGGAGACCATCCTGTTGACCATGAAGGAAGAGAGGAGAACGTGATTGATGATGACGCGCAGGATGGTGAATTTGCAGAAGGAGATCATGTTTCACGTGTGATTAGAAAACTTCTTTGTACTGATAAGTGCAAGATATCTTGTAAATACAAGTTTTTTTTTGCACAATGTGTTAACAAGGTGTCCAAGCTTATTAACACCGTTTCAAGAGCACTTGTGAACCATTTGAAATTACTTACCAAGCCATATCCAAACTCTTACAATTGGCTGGAGCAATTGTCATGTTCCTATTTCTGTTGGAAATTTTGTCTGGATTCTGTTGTGATGTTATGGACACAGATGCATGTCAGATTTTATTGGGTGAGAGCATAGCAACATGATGTAGATGCAACATCGCATAAAGGCAGACGTAAATCTACATGTTCTTTGGACGGGCAAGAAGATTGCGGTGAAGCCCATTGGTGACCACATTGAAGCTTCTAAAATGGAGGGATGGTCTTTCCTATGGATTGCAGGTTGGTGAGTTTTTATCAAAATCCAAGGAAACCAAGCAAAAAATTTTGATGGTAATAAAAAGTAACCTTGTTAGTCGATACTCCAGTAAAATTGTAGCCTTTGTTAGGGGAATTTAAGGAGATCACAACAAAGATGTGCCTGATGGTTTACTGCTAATGAGAGACATCCAACACCACATTGGCTTTATTCCTGGAGCAAGCTTATACCTGCCAAATTATCGGATGAGCAAGGTGCTTAAGGAGAAGGTTGAGGGATTGATTTGCAAGGGTTAATCGGGTGAGTACAAGTCTATGTGAAGTGCCAACCTTACTAACATAGAAGAAGAATGATGGTTGGCATGTGTGTAGATAGTCGGGTCATTAACAAAATCACAATCCGCTATAGGTTTTCTATACCGCTGTTGGAGATATGCTTAAGCGGGAGATCGAAAGTGTTTTCCAAGATCAACCTCCGCAGCGGGTATTATTAGATTCATATCAAATATGGTGATGAGTGGAAGATGACATTTAAGATTAAAGAAGGTTTATATGAGTGGCTAGTGTGCCCTTTGGTTTGTACAATGAAAGTACTTCATGTGACTTACGAATGAGATATTAAAACCGCCTCTCGAAAGGTTGCGCTCGTGCAGTGTTCTAAATATCCCCGATATAACCCCGATATTGCGCCGATATTGCGTTTACGGCACCTAGCCGCAATGATTTGACATATCCAAACCGATATAGCGATTTTCACCCAAAATCGTCGATAAATCGGCATGGACCCGATATATCGGCCGCAATTTCGGCGATTTTGGACCCGATATAGCGTTTTACACTCATTTTCTAGGTTAGATATTTGGGTAATTCGAGCGATGTGACAATGTGGCATTTGTGAAGATTCTACACTTGGATAGTGATTATGCATTTATAAGCTTAATGCAAGTTATCGAGTTAAGTATATCTAAACATATAAGTATGATGTTTTATGTAGTTTTATATAATTTATGCATATATTGTCTATTGAGATGCAATTTAAGACAAGAAGATATGTATATTTACAGTCCGATTTTGACATCCGATTTTGAAAATATCCCCGATATGTCCCCGATATATCCCCATCCCCGATAAATTTTCCCGGCCGATATAGCCGCTGTGGCCGCCATTTAGAACACTGCGCTCGTGTGCTTTGATGATATATTAATTTATGAATGAAGTGGTGCTTATGGGACATCTACAAGAAGTACTAATAGTCTTCCAAGAAAACAAGTTTTTCGTAAATTAGAAGTGTAGCTTTATACAGGTAGATAGTTATTCTTGAGATTTTTGGTTACTTTCAAAGGGGTTCATGTTAATGAGGAAAAGTGAAGGCTTGTCCTCAGACTGCCACTGAATTGAAGAGTTTCTATAAATTAACAACATATTATTGTTGGTTCATCCAGAACTTTAGTAATTTAGAAGCTCTCTTGGTATATAAATCATTTGCATTGATCAAAGAGAAGTTGACTACTTCTTTAATTCTAGATATGCTTGACTTCGAGGTATTTGAGCTTGATTGTGATGCTTGTGGAGTTTGGCACTCGAGTTCTTTCTCAAGAAAAGCGACCTATTGCCTTTATGAGTGAGAAGTGTGGCTAAGTAGAAGTTTGTCTACCTAGAACAAGAGTTATATGCACTCTTTAGGTCTTTAAAGACACGTGGGAGCTTTCTGATTCCGAAGGAGTTTGTGATACGTCCAGACCATTAGCCTTTGTGATAGTTCAACAGTCAGAAGCATGTCAACAAAATTTATGCCAGGTGGGCAGTAGATTTTGAGCAATTTACTTTTAATGTTTCGAACAGAGTAACAGATGCACTGGTCATAGAGCGGGTTTGTTGGTTATTTTGAGGGGTGAAATTGTTGGGCTCAAATGCTTGAAAGGATGAAAATTTCACAGGGATTCGGGAGAAGCACTTGAATCATCAACTTGTTGGAGATTTTCTTCTATGGATGGCTACCTTTTTAAAGGAAATCAACATGCATCCCCTGAATTTCCTTTAGAGAGAAGGTTATCAGGGATTTGCATTGTGAAGGATTCAGAAGATATCCTGGTAGAGGCAAAATTACGCAGAGCGTGGAGGACAAACATTATTGGCTGCAATTGAGAAAAGATGTGGCTATCATCGTGAGTAGTTGCTCGTGATTCTGTCTACCAAGTTGCAAAAGGTCAAGCTCAGAACACACGTCTATATTTTCTTTTACCCATTCCAAAAGATATTAGGAAGGTTTGAGTGTGGATCTTGTATTATGGCTCCTTTGTACACAAAGGGGAGTGGGTAAAGTATTTTTTGTAATGGATAAATTTTAAAAAATAACACATTTTATATATTTTGAAGACTTCAGATGTTCCACATTTGCCAAACTATTCTTCCGGAGATTGTGAGACTGCTTAATGTACCAAGTTCTATTGCATCAGATTGAGATAACAAATTCTTGTCTATTTTCTAGATTAAAAATTGTTTTAGGTTTGACACTCCTTGACTTTAGCAGCATTGCACATCCTCAAATAGATGGGCAGACAGAGATTGCAAACCGTCTTTTAGTAAACTAGATTAAGAGTATTTTTAAAGATAAACCTAAGTAATGGGATCAAGTTTTGCCTTATATCAGAGTTCACTTATGATAGTTGTTAGATGTAATATGTTTCAATATGCAAATGTCCATTCCCCTTGTGTAACAAGCCTTTACTAGGAGAACCTTTTATGTAACCCTAATTTTTCAGTGCTGCCTTCCAGTGAACTTCTTTGGGCTTGTGCATAACTGACTCACAATTTCACAACAAGAAATATCTGCTCTAGTAACAACGAGATAATGAGTTTACCAATCAGTCTTATGTATTCTGTAATATCCTCAAATTACTGTCCATCCTCGGACAAAAAATATAGATCTGTGTCTGTAAGAGTACTTGCAAGCTTGCAACCAAGTAGTTCAGTTTCTTTCAGTAAGTCTGAGGCATATTTTCTTTGAGGGAATTACTCCATGTTTGCTATGAACAATTTCAATTCTAAGAAAGTATCTAGGTTTCACCATGTCCTTGGTTACAATCTATTGTTTGAAATACTTCTTAGCTAATAATTCAGTGTTTCATGAAATGTCTAATCACATAGATGTGGATTATCACTTTGTGCGGGATTTTGTGATAACTGAGATGATTTGCGCTCCATTCATCTCTTTCATCCGAACACTTGACAGATATCTTCACTAAAGTTGTTTCTTTCAAAGTTTCTTTTGAACTTGTGTAACAAGTTGGGCATGATATGTATCTATGCTCTAATTTGAGGGGGAGTGTTAGATGTAATATGTTTTTGTGGTTATTTGGGTATTTGAGTATTAGGAAATAAACCCCCTACTCGTATCTTATTTATTCATCATCTATATATAAGGAGGGGCAACTGTAATCTAGGGTTATGTCGTATACTTCCAAACTCTGACAATAGCAATGTTTACAATTTCATTGGTGTCTCTCCTTTTACTGACTATGGAAAAGTGCCATATCATGTTATGGACTTTGTTCAATTGCCTATTGTTGAAAAGGTTAGTAATGTAGTAGTGCTATGTGCAGAACAAGTGTGATTTGTCAAGAAGAGGTCAAGTAAGTTGGAACAACATAATGCCAAATACAAAGTTGCAACAGATGAGCATATGTGAGAGAAGGTGTTCACATATGGAGATATGGTTATTGTGTTTTCTACGCTAGGAGGGATTTCCCATGAGGTCTTATAGCAAGCTGAAAGCCAAGAAGTATGGTTTGTATAAAATTCGAAAGAAGATTAAGGACAATGCTTATATTGTAGATTTTCAGATGAAATGTCATTGTTCAAGATTTCCAATGTGGCAGACATCTTTCAATATCATACAGAGGTGAAGCTTTATTTAGATCTTTACTTGGGTTCAAACTTCAAATTCTTTAGAAGTGGAGAGGACCAGTGTAGAGGAGCTCTCGACTGATCTCTGGACTAATTACACCACCACAAGTCAAGGCAATCTACTTGATATTGTTGAATCAAGCAGGATTTGAGTGTCAATTTTGGAAGGCCATTACTTTTGATTCAGGAGGAGTTACGGGACACATGACCTATCAAAATGAAGATATTTGAGAGACGGTTATGACCTCCAATGATCATTATTCACTGGAGCGATGGAGTGTTTTGCAAAATTCAATCTTTCGAAGGGTTGTTTTCGGGTCCCGGAAGTTTTCAACTCGTACTAGGATTTCTTATTTTCGTTCAGTTTCCCTTTTTTAGTTTGTTTCCTACTACATTTAGGACTCTTTTGTTGGCCTATCTATATAGAAGGCCCTTTGATACTGTTTGTAGGTATCTTTGAGAATTTTAATATAATATGAAAAATTTTATATTCTTTTCCTTGTGGATTCTAGAGTTGTTTTACTTAATATTTCGTCGAGTTTGTCAGCACTAGAACGAGTTCTAGTTGGTGTTTTTTGCTTCTTGTCTGCGACACATTGAGCCCGTGCTTGTATAGTCCCCAAATTTAGACACTTTCTGATGTCTCATAGGATACTTCCATTGAACTTCTTGGTAGGCTGAGAGCCTTTAAAATTTGGATCCTTGTATTTTACCTCACATCAAACTGCTAGATATGCTTTTTTACTGGTTCTGTCCGTCCAGTTCACTTCACTTCTCAATCCTATTGACAAATTGAGTGTCATCATTTATTGCCTCCCCTGTCTCTCTAATCCCTGCAACTTAATGGCTTCTTTTGTCCTATTTGAGGCCTTTTCTTTGACATGATCCCTCCCCCTTTTTTTCCGTTCCCAGACTTTGTGCCTGCACCTTGTTGACCAGGTTAATCAGTATATCGGCAGTAGTCTATTGCTACATAAGAAGATTCCATTAGAGTTTCCTATAATGTAATTACCCTTTGCATTGTTCAAATTATGTTGGAGAAGCCCTTGGCATACTTCTGCTGAGGAGGCAGAATGGAAGAAGTATTGCAAAAACTGAAGGAGAGAGTATGCGTGTAGTATAATACTCGAAGCTTTGGTTAACTGATAGAATCTCTGGGTATTAATTTGCAAAGTTAGAACGGATTCAGAATTTTAATAGCTAAAAGATGGTGTTGAGCTTTCTATTCACGATTATCTTGTTTACTGGTACTTGTTCTATCTTCTCACATCTCAGTATGGTTCAAGGGTTTGAAAAACGTTGTGCTACTTTAATAATGAGATGCATTATCATGTTCAAATTCATTGGTCCTTATACTTGTTTTTCAACTTTCTGGCCTCACATCACATGCTTACAATTGAAATTAATTTTCAAGTTTATGTTTAAGATGTGAACATATGACGTCATTATTGTGGTATTTTTCTTTCTAAATCATATATGTTCTCTGATTTTGCCTACACATTGGAATTATGTAGGTTATCACATGACATATATTTCTTCATTCTTCCATGATCTAACAATTCAGCACCTCTAGGTACCTCATGGAGCTTTCTCTGGGAGGAGTCTTGGCACCAGAGCTTGGAAGCCTTAGCCACTTGAGAGCGCTGTATGCATCATTTAGCTTTCTATTCATCCGGAACACCTAATTATGATTGTTATTCCCTACTTTGCTAACCTTAGTTGTGTCAGTTGCTAATACATGGACTACTATTCTATTCCTTTTAGAAGTTGCTCAATCTCTCAAGTTTGACCTGATGAAAAGATAGGATCTAAGATCAATATACAAAAGCAAAATTTTTTTTGATAGCCACAGGGGACCTGCCCAGATGCATGACTAATGACAATCGTGGCCGCTACTATTTTTCTCAATAAATTACCAGTTTATAGCTTTATGTGGTTGAAGATTCCAGGCCAGGGCAGTGATAATGCATGCTTTGCCAAGCAATAAAAGCAAAACTAAATAATGCAGTTACTAGTGTTCATTCAAATAACATAATATTTGGTCTTTTTAGTTTTTTGTGGCTTTTAGATTGAGAAGTCCGTGCAGTTTTTTAGGGTATTTGGACCTACTACAAAACAACATTTAATTTTAGTTAATGCTTTGTGGTGGACCAGCACAGTTAGTTTTAGTGTCCGCTATTTGCTGGACAAAACTACACTGTTACTGTACTGGTATGACTTTCTGCTGATAATTTTCCTGCTAAGACTCATCGAACTGTTTCTTGGCCTTATTTTATTGGATGCACTTTTTGCAGTGGGCTAGATTTTTTAATGCTTTTTTCCCATTTCACTACATTAAGTTTGTTCGCATTTCCTATGATATTTAAGAAGTACAATTTGTTAGCTGACTGTTCTTAAGATGCTAGAGCTTAATATAGTTGTCCCTGACCATTATCATTTGTTGAGGAAAACAATGGATTGATTACTCTTGCCGTTATTACTGACTTCTGCAACCATGCCATTGTCTTCTAGAAGATAACAAAAAGGAAATTATTTCATTGTTTGAAACTGAGTACCACTACTTTAGCCATTATGTTGTTCAGTAGTCAATTGTTCATGTCTTGTACCCCAAGGACTTCCTTACTGTATGAATCATGCAATCTGATTTTTGCATAATGTTTCTTCTGGAAGTTTCTAACTATTGCCATCATTACTTGAAATTAGACAATTATTTAAATATTTTATTTTGTAGTGTGCTTAATGGAAACAAATTCACTGGAGTTATCCCTAAGGAGATTGGGGGGCTAAATATGCTGGAGCTCTTGGACTTGAGGGGTAACAACTTGACTGGAACAATTCCAAGAGAGCTAGGAGAAATGCTATCACTTAAATGCCTGTAAGTATGTAACTACAACAGCATATATAGCTACAACAGCATACCTTTATATCTTTATTTCTTGATATTTGAATATCAGATTATTTAAGTCATCTATATTTGTTGTAACAGTCTTCTTTGTGATAATAAATTCGAAGGTGGCACGCCTTCTTGGATGGAGAAGCTTGACTTGATCTCTGATCTGAAATCTAATTCAGATCTTCCTTGTGAAATGTGTAGCGAAATTGGATGTACTAATGGAAAGGTTGGGCACTGGTAAGATGCCAATCATTGCTCTCCATTTTGATGGGTTCTATATGTTATGAACGTACTAATATTAAAATCTTAATTTAAGTTTTTCCCATTCCTTCTATTGGTTTTTTTTCCCTTTTGCTGGATAAGGTTTTAGAATCCAGTCCACTGTTTTTATAGTTCATCTTTGGTCTTGACTTTTCCAAATACATGTGAATTAAGAAAGTATTAGGACTACCTTTGAAGTGACTGCAAAATTGATCTCAACTTCTAGAATAGTTTCCGATGTGAAATTAAATTCAATGAGTAATTCAAAGGAGAAAAAACTTTGATAGTATTCATTTTGTAATACAGATATACCAGTTACAACAACTGAGCTGGATAACCTCCCCGAAAGTTTGTGTTCTTGTACTTATAGCAGTGTTTAGAGTCTCGATGCAAGCATACTTCTACACCAATTCCTTTGTGCTATTGAAGTACTTTGAACTAGGGTTTAGAGAGGATTTACCATAACATCTAGAAGGTGAATGATGGAGAGGGTCTTACCTCATGTTCATACAATTGTCACAAAATTTATGCACACAGTATGAGGTATGATGGGGATAATGGAACACACAGTAACTCCCATTACAATGTAAAGTATTAAATTTTATTCACTTTATCAGTTGTCCAAGTATTCTTGTTTCTAGTGCAATATTTTAGGGAATTGATTCAACACACCAATGCAATACCTAACACGCTACACTAACTGCCATTTCCAAACATTATTTTGCCTTTACACTTTCAATTCTGCTTGTCATTTTTCCGTTCTACCATCGTGTTGGAGGTCACGATTAGCATTAATTCAGGTAAAGCAAAACGTTAGACAAGGTAACAACTGGAATGAGACGAGGACCGGTCAGATATGCCAATATTGACTTTTAATCTAGATATAAGTCTATTTATTCTAATCGTATATTGAAATTTATCTAACTGTAATTTATATCCTGAGAAATCTAATTAGGTTTCTCATATTTAGTCATTAACATATTATAATTGTATTTATTCTTGCTTTAGAAAATAATCAAATCCCTACTTAGAAATTAGAGTCTCAATTTAACGAGTTATCATAAGAAAAATGAATTCATGTTAATTAGAATTTTCAAAATTTAATTTAAAAGAAAGACATCAAATTAGAGTATCAACTTAACTAACTTGATAACTAATTGTAGCTAGTATATTATCAAAACACCCGTGTGAGAAAAGCGGCGACAAGAAGGCTTTTTTATATTTGCTTTAAGAGTGTATCTACACCACACACGCATGGAGGGGGGTATTGATGCAAGCTGCCATAGCAGGAAATTTCCACCTATGACAGTCACAAGTCAACACTATCCCTTTATTTTTCTTGTCTGGCCCCACTATGTTGATCTTAATGTTCGCAATCTTAGATCAAAATCATATGGGGTTTGACTTTTTGACTGTTATATTAGAAATTTATTCTACTGTGGTGTATATTATTGCAACTGTTGAATGGTGATTACACACACAGAGAGAGGATATGAACTTAAGCAGACATAAACTTATATGTGCTGGAGCTCCGTTCATCGTAATCACACTCTCAAGGATGTGGATGAAAAATCATGATTTTTAGAGGTCATTTAATTATCCATCACGTGGTTGCAAATTAAACAGTTTCTGTGAATATAACAAGTTTGGACTACTTGATGGATGGATAAACGACATCCAAAACTAATAATTTTTCATCCACTACTCATTGAGAACATGTATATCATAATGAAGGGTGTGAATCATCGACCTACACGTGGAACTAGTTATAACACATCTCTTATCCCTATATGCATGTGTGTGTATATATACACGGTTTGTGTGGCCAACCTCCCATTCGACAACTATGACAACCGAACATGGAACCTCCCCTTAGGAGGGAGGAGTGTTAGCGGTAGGATAACCTGCTTTCACACACACATAATTCATATGTATGTGTCTCTCTCTATATATATATTCAGGATGAGATACCATGGTGTATACTATTTGCTGATGATATTGTCCTAGTCGATGAGACAAGAGCTGGGACAAATGTCAAATTGGAGTTATGGAGGCAAACTCTAGAATCTCGAGGTTTTAGATTAAGTAGAGCCAAAATAGAGTATATAAATAGGGAATCCGAGATTATAATATTGTGAGACTAGATGGACAAGAAATACCGATGAGCAGTCATTTTAAGTATTTGAGTTCTATTATCCAAAAGGATGGGGAGATCGATAGTAATGTCAACCATAGGATCCAAGCCGGCTGGTTAAAATGGAGGAGCACAACAGGAGTTTCATGTGATCGTAACATTCCGTTATGGCTAAAGGGAAAGTTTTATCGGACTGCTATTAGGCCAGCTTTGTTATATGACACAGAATGTTAGGCTATAAAGAGATATCATGCCCAGAAGATGAGTGTAACAGAGATGCGCATGATTCGTTGGATGTGTGGCAACACACGGAGAGATAAGGTCAGGAATAAGGATATTCGTACTAAGATAGGTGTAACCTCTATAGAAGAGAAGATGAGAGAAAACTGCCTACATGGTTTGGTCATGTGCGACGTAGACCTACAGATGCGCCGGTTCGACGAGTAGAGCGTATCAAGTTAGGACAAGTTAAAAGAGCGCAGGGGAGACCGAAGAAAACATGAATGGAGGTAATACGACAAGATATAGAGGCTAAAGGTCTTAGTGAAGGCATATTACTCGATAGGAATGAGTGGAGAAAACTGATCCATGTGCCCAATCCGACGGAATTCTCTTTTGGTTCATGTAGCATACCCCAAATACTAGGGACAAATGGCTTAGTTGTTGTATATATATATAAACTCTTGAAAGCTAATAAAAAAAGGGCATTGTATCCTTCCCTTGCATGAATATTTCGGTAATATTTTATTAACTCTACTTCATTTATTTTGAAATCTTTATTACTTAAGATTCTAATTTGATAGGCTTCATTTATTAGAATTAAAATTAAGTTGATGTTCTAATTTAAAAGGTTTTCTTTTTAACTAAAACTAAAATTTTAATTCGATATGGATCAATCTTCATTAAATTTCTATGTAGAGTTCAATTAATTTGTAGAGCATCAGAATTAATAGAATTACAATTAGTTTAGGATTAAATACAAAATTTCTAAATAGATTTCTTAAGATTTTAACTGGATTTTGATAAATTTTAAAATATGCCGAGAATGAATGGATTTTATTGTGAATTATAAATTATTTATGACAAAACAGTTTCATGTGTCCAAGTTATCTAACTACAATTATTTAGAAAGTTAACTTTGTTTTTATATTATTTTTATATAATCTTTATTAAATTGAGATTCTAAGTTGTTAGCCTTTTTTTTTTTTATCATAGACCTGAATAAATTGATATTTTGTATTTCCTTTTCAATTAAAGTGAAATTTTAATTTGATATATATCTATTTTTCTTGTAAGAATGCTTATTAGGTTGGGATTCCAATTTCGAAGTAGACATTGAGTTGAGAATCCTAATGAAATTGAGACTCTAGTTTTTTAAGTAGAGACTAATTTTTTTAGGATGAATAGATTATATTTATTAATGATTAAATATGAAAATATATGAGATTTCTTAATATCTATACTACTATAGTAAGCACCACTTGGAATATTCTAATAAGATTCTGTATGTCGCTTTTGACTTTTCGGAATTATTTTTCATTGTCATAATAAACTTTTAAAATATAACTTTAAAACAAGGCTATTTAAGTAATTAAAATAAATTGTCTCTCTCATCACAAGTCAATCAAAATATTTATCTTTATCTTTTTATCTTTATTTCAAACCAGTAACTAAATTACTCTTTATATATTTGATGATATCTGACTATAACTGCTCTCTTTCTCTTTCTTATCTAAAATCTCTCAAACTAAATATTTATTTGTATCTCTTTTACATGCTAAAATTTTGTTTTTCTTTATCTCTATCCTCATTCCTAAAGTCTCTCAAACTAAATACCTACCTCTATCTAAAATATTCAAAATAATTATAAAAAATATAAGATGACATAGAATAAGCTAAATTTATTATTCTAATCAATAAAACATTTTTTAAGAAAAAAGAAAAACCCACAATAAATGAAGCAAATTAATCTTAAATTATTTATGATCATTTAAGTTTCAAGAAAAAGCTATTAGGCTTATAGATTAGTGTTGTTATCAAATTTTTATTTATAATATTATTGGAAACATTAGCATGTTATTTATACTACAATTAAATATGAGTAAATATAAAAAATCAATGCTATCTCTAACTAAATAGTTCCCAAGTTAGTATTACAAAAATTTATAAGCACTAATGATATAATATTAATATTTAAGAAAAGTCATACAAAAATCATAATGTTATATATTATCTTTCATATATCTTATTTATTTTTAGATAAGCACATGATAAATATCAATTTGTAATAACTTTTTAATTTTTATATTTCTTTTAAGTAAGTTACATATCATACTAACATTAATTTAAGATTGACTTTGTTACCGTCTTATATGTTTTATAGTCTTAGATAAATTACAATTTTTTAATAAAATATATAACATCATATGTTATACAAAATAGTTATGATGTTATGAGAATATTAATAAACACACATTCATAATCACATTTTATTATTGTTTTATTAACGTGAATATCATGTACTTGGTATACTAGTGTAAATTAAATGTACATAAATTTTAATATATAGATAGAATAAATGGATTTTAACATGAATAATAAATAATTAAAAAATTTCATGTGTCCAATTTACCTAATTACAATTACTTATAAAGTTAAACATTGTTTATTAATATTATTTTTTCAAATTTTTATTAAATTCAGATTCTATGTTGATAGGCTTCCTTCATTAGAATCTTAATTGAGTTGATATTCTGAGTTTTCTTTCTAGTTAAATTGAAATTCTAATTTGATATGATTTTATATTAATTAAATTAAAATTCTAACTTGAATTCTAATTAAATTGAGATTCTAATTTCTAAGTAGACATTTGATTTAAAGTAAATAAATTACAATTAGTGCTAAATATGAAAGATCTGATGAGATCTTAAATCTTATATATTTATAATCTATAGCTCTTAAAAACAATTATAAAGAGCACCCCTTTGTTTTTCTAATAGGGGCATATTGGCGATAATCAATAATTTTTTTATCTTGTAATATATTTATAATCCAAAAAAAATTTATCCAAGTCATTTATATTCAAATCTTAACAATCTAACCAGTTACATTCATATATAAAATCATCTATCAATTCTAATTCTACTACTTTGATGTTCTTGAAATAATCACATCTTACTTGGAGTTGGAGGTTATTATCTCAATCGAATAGAGATTCTCATCAAAATGTCATAACAAATTAGAACTTAAATTTAATTAAAAAACCCGTCTAGTTAAAAGAGAAAGAATCATGTGAAATTAAAATCTTACAAATTTGATGAAAGAAGCCTATTGAGTTAGTAGTTAGAACCCCAATTAATCTCAATTAGAATCTAATAAAATTCTAAAATAATAGAATAGGTGGTTAATTATGTCGATTTTCACTTGCACAAACTCAACATTTATATAGACAAAAAAAAATGAAACCATCTTTTCCACAATCCCCAAGCACAGAGTAGGCTATGCTAATTTGATAGAAGAACCTCACATCACCCTTTGCCCAATTCCTTACTTTGCAAGCAATTCCACCACTCCAAAGTCCAAGAAGGTAGACTTTCTAGTGTGAACTTAACATATCTCCACTATTATAACTCCAAAAGGGAGTGCAGCCGGCTGACCTCACATGCATGGCCGGTTAGTCACGTGCGTGTCGATCGGCTGCATTTCCCTTTTTTCGTCTTCGAGAGTGCGGGCCCCACATGAATGAAGTTCAGGGGCATTCTCATGTCCGCATGGGTATGTTTGTGAAGTTCGCATCGCGGGATCTTCTCGCGGATGAAGAAATTAAAGGCGGGGTCCATTCTTATTGAGCTTTTAAAAACATTTGATGATTTACAAAAAAAAATCCTTAGTAGACTTATTTGACTTATTTGCACATTAATTATATGCGCTTATGAGTATATTATTTGAATACATTTTTATATCTAAAGCATCTTACTAACTATTGAGATTACGGTTTTGAACGCAAATGCACTAAGAAAAAAGTGAAATAAGAGTCAGTATCTTAAAAATATTTAATGTGAAATATACGAGATGGGTTTCATGTACTATTTGTTAATCTAATTGTAGTCCTTTAGGATTAAATTTAGAGATTTATTTATTTACGCATCAATAAGTTTTTGTTTATATAATTATAAGGTTTTTATATTTAAACCATCCAGAGTTAAAATTTAACATTTGTACATTCAAATTGGACTTGATATTTTATTTTTTGGAGGTGAAATAAAGCTTAAATTATCCATCTAATTTTCATATATTGAAAATTAGAAAAATTCATTTATCCTCAAAATGTTATTTACATACATAAACATCTAAATAACCCTCCATAATACTAATTTTCACGTACAACCCTTCTTGCATAAATATCACCATAATTATGCCCCTAATAAAACTATCAAAGAACATTATAAATGATGCAGACATCTATTCAAGATGAAAGAGTCGAAGAGATGAATCCAAGAAGTCCCAGTCCAAGTTGAAGTCGTAGTAGGATTTGAGATTTTTTCTCTTTATTTTTATTTTTTTAGTTTCTTTATTTTGATATTTTGAGTTGTAAAATTTGGGATTATAGTTCTTTTTAGATTAGGAGTCTGAGTTTGAGTTGGACTCAATTTTGTAAAAGCCTATATAAAGTCCCTATTGTACCAACAATGAGCAATGAAGAATTTTGATAAATTTTATTGTGTGAGATTTAACCTCTCTCATATTGTTTAGGATTACTTCCTAACTTCCTTTAAATAAATCTTAATCTAATTTCTCTTTCTTATTCCTTTTACCTGTAAACAAATCCTAGAAAAAATCAACAATTATTTTCTCCTTCTCCAAAAAAGCCATCAACACCAAACGCAAACTCTTTATTCTTCTTGTGTTCTTCTAAATCCATCCAAAGGAACCCAAGAAAACCTCCAACAACTCACTGATCTCATCTCCTTCAACAAAACAAACGCCGCCACCTCAACGGACGCAACATCACCCATCAGCACCATCTCCAGCATCATTCTGTTGCTTTAAAGAAGGAAGAAGACACAAGTTTCAATTCGGATCCAGACCCATTATAAAAAAATAGGCCCGTTAGCGACCCTACTTTGTTTTTGAGCCGTAACTTTCGCATCCGGGCTCCGTTTCAAGCGATCTTGGTACTGTTACGATCGTGGCGACGAGTTCTACGAATCGGTACTAACTACAGGTCAGAGAGAGCCCTGTAATCATCAGTAGGTAAATTTTCTTTAACGGGATCTATTTATTTGTGGGTTGATAGTTGTCCTTTATTATTTTATTGACTTAAACTGCTGCCACTATATCGTGAGACTGTGAGAATTTGCTTATCCTGTATTTGTTGATCATATATATTGAGAGTACAAGCTTTGCCTTCGTAACTGGTAGCTGCTTTAGTTTATTTAAATTGCGAACGGTACACCTATACTTGCACGTTTTGTTAAATCCATCATGTATTATTTGATTTAATTATTTTCCTACCCAAGATCGTAATAGTTGGTAAAACGTAGCAAAATTTATCATATCACTGACTTCAGATTCACTCGCATGCCCCGTTTCACATCATCTTGGTATCAGAGCACGGTTAGGGTAGGATTTGCATCTAGGCACTTCTAGGAATTTTACCGCTTTCTTTGCATTAAAAAATAAATAATAAATAAAAAAATCATTATTTAATCTAGACTTGCATCTCTTCATCTTCATTAAGTTTTGTATAGTGCATGCCTACCCGTAGTGGTCACCTATATCTGTTAGAAGAGTCTAGCGAATCTCACATCACCCCAATGGATCCCCACAGATTGCCACAATGTTCGCCGAGATAAATGTCAAGTTAGATACCCTTAAGACACTCGACGAAAGGTTGACCGAAGTGGAGTCCACACGTGATTAAACTCCACCGAAAAATAACCAACGTAACAACACTGAGAATACATTTAATCCTGATGCTCAGTATCTGAAAAGCATCAAGATCGATATTTTCAACTTTGAGGGACGTCACGACCCACAACTTTTCACAAACTGAACACTCCAATTAATTGGTACTTCACATGGTACAAACTTACTGAGTCTAGGAAAGTTAAGTACGCTGTAATGAAATTGTCTGGTCAAGCTAGTCAGTATTGGACAGACCAACCTAGAAAATCGACGTGCAACCCGAGGTCGACCACCGACTGACACATGAGATAGGATGAAAGAAGAGTTAGAAATAAAGTATGTGCCACCATCGTTCAGTGCTTGTCTCATGGACAATTGGCACCGGCATACATAGGGTAACAAATTTGCAAAGGAGTATGTCGAGAAATTCGATGAATTCCTCATCAGATGCAGTATCCTCCATAAGGAAGGTGAAGCTCAAATTCTCTTAGATTTAGAGCCAGCCTTAGAGATGACTTACGAACTGAACTATTAGCTAGAGGAGTCACCGAGTTAGAGGCAGCGTATGCCTTAGTCCAAGATTTAGATTCTGCTACGACCAATCACCCTTTCAAGAGTCATGATTATAAACCATCAGTGTCTAGACCTTCCCAACCCCATAGGTCTAGTACTCAAACTCCTTCACATATAGATGACATCAAGGGTAAGAGTGATGTAATACAGGATCGCAATCACCTTCGAATACAAATAAAAAAGAAAAACTAGGGTTTTATAAGAAATAAAATGAAAAGAGAGATTAGGGTTGGAAAAAAAACCAGATAACTTTGGGCTTCGCACCTCTTACGCGGGCTTCACACCCCTTGCACCACGGGCTTCACACCCAAAACTCAAGAGCACTCTCAAGAGAATTTAGCTGAAAAAAGTTTTAATTATTCATTGTCTGTTTATTCATTGAGTTGAGCCTCTTTATATAGACTCTTACAAAGTGAATTTTCCCATCACAACCGATGTGGGACTAAGTTTTATAATAAAAGAAAAGGCTAAACTCAAAAATAGACTAAGGCATAAAAAGATAACTAGTACTGGTGTGATGCCCCATCATTTCCCCCGGGGTGGGAGAGAGTCGACCCTGTCGAGTGAGGACACCTCTCATGAAGCATCTCAATCGGGCCATGGTGGCCGTGACAGTGGCACTAATGCATCACATCGAGATCAAGGTGGTGGAGGTGGAACTGGTCTCCGTGTCGGAGCGATAAAAGATGACAACTTGATCAAGACACCAATAACAGACTGAGGCACGTCATCCATGATGAAAACTGAACAGATTGCACTTTACACCATAAGTGCCCTGATCACTTGTGAGCCTGGCTCCTGTAGACATATCTACAATGGGTCGTACACATCAGACGATCTAAAAAAAATGATATACTCATAGCTGCAACGATGGTACTAGTTTCAAAGTAGGCTCCGCTGAAAGATCTACAAAGGTCCCAACAGGGAGACCTTCAACTTCCATAGGCTGTGGGGAAAGCTCTTCTTGCTGTGACACCGACTCAGCAATAACTTCTGGTCTTGGCTCTGGCTTATCATAAACTTCTGGCTTTGGCTCAAGATTGTCATCAATTTCTGGCTCTGATTCTGGATTGTCAACGGCCTTTATCGCCTTGCTTTCTAGCACCTTAACCATGCCGGCGAGGATCTCCTAACATTCAGCAACCAAATCGCTGAATTGTGGCCCCTCGAGGTGTGGATCATACCGAGCGTGAAGAAGTCCTTGTAGGATAAGCCAATCTCGACAGTCGATATGATTGTCTTCCCACTACCAGGAAGCTTCTCCAGCTAACTTCATTTGGACATAATGATACTTCTGCGCAGGTGTCAAGGAGAAATACCTGAAGAAATTCTCAAGATGGTTTTCTCACTTTTCATATCCATCTTGATCATAAAAACTCTAAAAATACGGGAGAGCTGCATACATGTCCCTTTCAACCTCCTTTTCATCCCCATCAGTATAAATGTATTTGCCACAAAAGTAAAATCTCATGAATAAAACTCAATGCATAAAGATCACAGTTTACCCAATAAATCGGTAGCTCGAATTGGACTCAAATTGGGCTGAAGATGTGTCAGAACACTGATTCTCTGCTGTTGGGACAGTACTGGTGCGAAATACGAGCTCGTGGAGGTCCGATCTGCTGCTCAAGTGCTATGAAATCTTTGTAATGACTCCGGGGCTCAGTCACAAACCTAACGCTTCGAATAGAGCTCAAAACGGACTCCGAACGAGCGAGAAACGGACTCCTGATTGGACGGGTGGGAGATGGGCGGTTACTGTTCACTGTGAACAGTAACCGGATGAACAGTAATTACTATTCACTATGAACAGTAATTACTGTTCACTGTGAACAATAATTTTTTTTAAAAAAATTCTTCTCTTTTTCTGTTTTTTCTATTTTTTTCAAAGTAGATCTAGATCTAGATCTGACAGTAATCGATTTTTTGCAAAGTAGATCTAGATCTAGGATTTGGGGAAAAAGAAAAAAATTCGAAGGGGATTGGGACCAAAGCTCTGATACCAAATTGATGTAATACAGGATCGCAATCACCTTCGAATACAAATAAAAAAAGAAAAACTAGGGTTTTACAAGAAATAAAATGAAAAGAGATTAGGGTTGAAAAAAGAGCCAGATAACTTTAGGCTTCGCACCCCTTACGCGGGCTTCACACCCCTTGCACCACGGGCTTCGCATCTAAAACTCAAGAGCACTCTCAAGAGAATTTAACTGAAAAAGTTTTAACTATTCATTGTCTGTTTATTCATTGAGTTGAGCCTCTTTATATAGGCACTTACAAAGTGAACTTTCCTATCACAACCGATGTGGGACTAAGTTTTATAATAAAAGAAAAGGCTAAACTCAAAAATAGAATAAGGCATAAAAAGATAAGTAGTATTGGTGTAATGTCCCCATCAAAGAGTCTTGAACGGGACAACAGAAACAAGAGCTCTGATTTCTCCAGAGTTAGTTCTACAACCAAGTGCTACAAATGCTAAGGTTATGAACATTTAGCCGCCAGTTGCCCTAGTCTTGTCAAAATCACCATAATAGATGGAGCATCCACCGAAGCTACTGAGTCAGATTCTGATGAGTATACCTATCACCCAGATGTTGAAACTGACAAGTCATCAAGCGATGGTGTTGGTCTCAACTGCATTAGGCCAACGCCGTCTACCCATTTGTCGTCGTCAAGTGTGTTCCCTCTCCACCAGTAGAAAAGGACGATTGGAGAAGAACTGCGACCTTTCACACGTTCACTAAGATTGGAGATAAGAGTTGTAAGGTGATTGTGGACAGTGAAAGTTGTATCAATGCAATATCGTCCAGGTTGTGTGAAAATCTTGGATTAGAGATTATAAACCACCTCCACCCATTCAGAGTGTCTTGGATTGACTCCACAACACTTGAGGTCACACAATGATGTCTTGCTCCAGTCAGTTTCAATCATTATAAAGACAAGATTTGGTGTGATGTGATCACCTTGAATATGGGTCAAGTTATACTAGGTAGATTATGGTTGTTTGACAAAAATGTCACCATTTACAATCGATCCAACATGTGTCAATTTGAGCATGAGGGTAAGCAGATTAAGCTACTATCCCTGAGACCCAAGACTGGACAACTCCAGCAAACATTCACTTTGGTTTTGCTACCAACTCCACCCTCTCCACTTCTCGTTGCTACTGTTCATTCTCTATCTCTCATTAATCATACATACCATGTCTGCAAATCACTTGCTCTCTTACTACTGACACCATTTCATTATAAAGCATTCGAGTCTGTACCTACATTTGCGTCATATAAACACGTGCACAAACTACACAAATAAATCAGTGATAAAAAGAAATGGAGCAATGTGAATCCTATTCTACGAGCTGACAGTAGAAAAGTATTTAAAATTTTTAATGTAGGCGACTAGGTGATGGTTCGGATTTATCCGAAATAGTTTCCTTCGGGAACTGTTAAAATATTACATGTCCGTAGTGCTGGGCCTTTCAAGATCTTTAATAAACTGAATTGTAATACTTATATTATAGATCTTCTTAAAGATTATGACATTAGTTGTACTTTCAATGTTAATGATCTAGTGGGTTACAATGGTTTTGATTGTAGCCCCTTGATTGTTGAGCCTTCCCCTAAGCTATTCTTTGAGAGACCCCCATTTTTTACCCCTCCCAGATACTCATCTCATTACAGTAGAGACGTTTGATAAAATTTTAGAGGATGAGACTATCATCACCAAAGCTGGTGGAACTCACATGTACTTAAACCGCTGTAAAAGAAAAACACCGACTGTTGATTCATAACTAGATCGAGGTGATTTGCAAAGGATTGATCCAGTACAGCATGAGAGACATAATTCATCTAAACTCGACGGAGTCGAGTTTTCTCCTACCTGGGGAGAATGATGCAGACATCTATTCAAGATGAAAGAGCCGAAGAGATGAATCCAAGAAGTCCCAGTCCAAGTTGAACTCGTAGTAGGATTTGAGATTCTGTCTTTATTTTTTTTTTTAGTTTCTTTATTTTGATATTTTGAGTTTGTAAAATTTGGGATTGTAGTTCTATTTAGACTAGGGGTTTGAGTTTGAGTTGGACTCAATTTTGTAAAAGCCTATATAAAGGCTCTATTGCACCAACAATGAGCAATGGAGAATTTTGATAAATTTTATTGTGTGAGATTTAAATTCTCTTATATTGTTTAGGATTATTTCCTAACCTACTTCAAGTAAATCTTAATCTAATTTCTCCTTATTCTTTTCACCTGCAAACAAATCCTAAAAAAATCAATAATTATTTTCTCCCTCTCCACAAAAAGCCGTTAACAGCAAACACCAACTCTTTATTCTTCTTGTCTTCTTCTATAATCCATCCAAAGGAATCCAAGAAAATCTCCAACAACCCACTGATCTCATCTCCTCCAACAAAACCAACGCCACCACCTCCTCCGACGGGTACACCATCACCCATCAGCACCATTTCTAGCATCATCCCGTTGCTTCAAAGAAGGAAGAAGACACAAGCTTCAATTCGGATCCAGACCCATTATCAAAAAACATACCCGTTAGCGACCCTACTTTTTTTTGGGCTGTAACTTTCGCATCCGGGCTCCGTTTCAAGTGATCTTGGTACCGTTACAATCATGACGACGAACTCTACGCATTAGTACCAATTACAGATCAGAGAGATCCCTGTAATTATCAGTAGGTAAATTTTCTTTAACACGATATATTTATTTGTGGGTTGATAACTATCTTTTATTATTTTATCGACTTAAACTGCTGCCACTATATCGTGAGACTGTGAGAATTTGCTTGCCCTGTATTTGGTGATCATATATATTGAGAGTACAAGTTTTGCCTTCGTAACTGGTAGCTATTTTAGTTTATTTAAATTGTTAGCAGTACACTTATACTTGCACATTTTGTTAAATTCATCATCCTATATTATTTGTTTTAATTATTTTTCTACCCAAAATCGCAATAGTTGGTAAAACATAGTAAAATTTATCATATCACTGACTTTTGATTCACTCGCATATCCTGTTTTACATCAATAAAACTAATACTAAAACAAATATTAGCGTACATATATATTCTATGTATTTAAATATTCTCTAATTTAAGATATATTCTTATTTTTCTATAACACATGCTACTAAATTTACATTATATATGCAGATAACTAAGTTCATTAAATTTTTGATATCTTTACCCTTTTAAAACTAAGATTTATTTTTTGTTAATACCTGGTTCAGTAATAAAAGAAAAAGCTTGAGCATTATACAAACCGTTAACTATGCTTTCATCACATCATCATCTGAAATCACTCAAGAAATAGGAAAAATAGAAAGCACAAAAAAGATGATAAATCTCAATCTCTTTTGTATTAATACTTTAATGAAAATTTTCAGGAAAATTTTATGGCAAAAAAATATGAAAAGTCTAAAAATTTATACTATGATATTATCTTTGTATATCTTTACTATTTCAGATATACCTCATTTATAAGGCTAAATTTAATTTATAGTGTGATTTAAATATTATTTATTTTATCCTTCTAAGCCTCCACCTCACAAAGTTTGTACATTTTTACTTTTAAGTGCACATGCCAAATTAGTCACAATATTTGTACATCGTCATTTTTAAGTGTACGTGCATTTTCACGTGCCAGAAGATTAGTGAGAATAATGGGTATCCTATGACATGTGAAAAAATTTAACTCCTATGATGATGAAAAAGTTAACTCTTCCCTCTTTGATTGGATGATTAGCACGGTTCACATTAATCTCCGTATCCTAAATAGCTAAACACTGAATACCATGTGATATTCATGCTCTTCGCCCAGAAATCTAAAGAATGGAACAAGTTATATTATTGAAAAACCATCAATTTTCACCCACCCGATGCAAAAACAAATAACATGAAAAACTACATTTTTGGTGATCTAGGTTTTGGGATTGAAGATCATTAGCAATAATGATTATCTAATGAAGGGGTTGCGTGACTTTTTTAATGCTATAGGAGGAAATTTCCTCTTTATGTCATATGATATACATTGTTCTCTCTCTCTCTCTCTCTCTCTCTCTCTATATATATATATATATATATATATATATATATATATATATATATATATATATATATATATATATATTATTTGTTTGTGTGCATATTCTATATATATATCACTTGCTTGTTTTATAAAAAAAATCATCAAAATTTCCTTGATATTTAAGTTTAAGACCCCCCACTATTTTATCCTCATGTTTACTATCTGAAGTTTTTTTTTGTTTTACATATTAATACCTTAAAGATTAATAGAAATTTAAGACCTTTGTCCTCTTCTTCCAACTAAACAACCTTAGCGTTAATCAACTAAAACCGCTTCTCTCTTTTCCCTCCTCTCTAATACCTCCACCACCACTATTCTATCTTCTCTTCTTTTTTCCCTCCAACTTCTTCATTTTCCCTTTTGCTAAACCCTACTTCATCTCCCACCTCTATTAACCTCGCCATCACCGCCACCTCCTCCATAACCCTTACAACTTCTCCCTCCTTTAGCAGCACTACCACCTTCGCACCTCTGTAACCGTAGAGAAATTAAATCCAAGTGAACCCACTACATCTCCCTCCACTTGCACCACCACCTTCCTCTCCCGCCACTACCACCATCACCTTCCTCTCCGTTAACTAGCACCACCCCTCCACTACTTCCATGACAACCACTATTTCCTTCTCTTCCACGATGGTTTGCACTACCTCTATGATTTCTACCACCACTTCTTCTGCAGTAGTGTTTTGTCTATAATTTAGGAAGAAGAGAAAGCAATGGATAAAGTTGGGTTGGGTATTTTAATTTTTTCAAGCCAGTATACTTTATAAAGAAAAAAGGTTTATGGTATTAAACATGAGGAGAAAATAGTATAGGGTAGTAAATTTAAAACTTTAGAAACTTTGAGGTCTTTTGCATAAAATAAGCCTTATATATAACATACACTTTCCATTAAACCTATAATTTCTCAGCACACATTCACCAAAGGCCAAATGTTACCTTATTCTCTGGATATTATTTCTTCCTTTTTGAAATAAGTCTATATCCTAGAGGCAAATAAAATGTAGGAGATGTGTTAAATCTAACTTATGTTTAACAAAAACTTTGTAATCTAACTTTTGCACACATGTCTATGTTTAATATGTATATGATTGTGAGAAAACATGTGTCAGCTTAAGAATTTTTTTACGCTGCAGTTGATTGTCTGGCCAGAGTAAAAAATAGAGAGAGTGATTTTTTGCAAAAAAGACTTTGCTTTTAGAAGAGACAACAAACCAAGTCAAGGTGCGTTCTTAGAAAAGATGAATCCATCTCGTTTTCTCTCTCTTCTTCTCATCTCTTTCTTCTCTCCAACTCCCATCTCCCCTATGCCTCTCTCTTGGCTGGTGAAGCAACCCCCACCATCATCCTCTCTCCTCTTTGTAGGTTAAGCAGGCCTGTAAATGTTACCCGATCACCAGATCCAATCCGAAGGAAAAAAAATTCAGATTCGGATTTCAAATGCTACACCCGAATGCTTATCGGGTTGAGTTCAGATTCTCTATTTAAAATCCACTAGTATTTCGAGTCGGGTTCGGATTTTATTATTTCCTAAACTAAAAATCCAAAACTTAATTCAGTTGATAAAATGCTAAGAAATGCTTTGAGGACTTAGGATGGTTTGACTATTAATTACCTTAAAATTGCATTTATTAAGAAACTTAGAATTTTAACCAACCAGAAAAAGACCAAAAAAAAAAAAAATCCCAATTTTTTACTTACGTGTGCACAGAAAGCTTACCCACGTAAATGAAACCTAATTAATTTATCTACACGTACACGGTTTTAAAGATTACCCACATAAATATTATTTTGAACGGTAGTGATTCATTGCATTGAAGTGTATAAGAGTTCAAATATGACCATGCCTCTTAAAAAATGAGCTTTGCCTCATTAAACACATATTGAAGTGTTTAAATGTTCCCAAGTCATGCCTTTTAAAAAGTGAGCTTTACCTCATTCAACACACTGTAGTCACTGACAATTCTTCTCTCCATTTGAAAACGTTCAGTTGATGCCAGTAATGAAGGGAAACTAAAGGCCGAAAAAGAAAAAAAAGCAATAGTTTTTACCGGCATCTGAATTCGAACCCATTTTTCTTATCGAGTGCTGGTCGGGTTCAGATTGCACTTCCCTTATTGGGTCCAGTCTCGGATTCGGATTCAATAGTTTCCAATCAGATTCGAGTTTGGATTTAGTAGGCTAGCAACAATACTAGGTGATAACAAGCAGCAACAATGAGCAGTGATGGCGAACAATAACAACACACAGCAACAACAAGCCGTACTTGGTTGTCAAAATTTCTTGTGTTGGACCTTTGTTCATGTAAAGAGTATCTATTTCAAGATTTTGTGGAATGAACTGATTCAAAATTCAAACTTAATATGAAAAATTTTGCAAACAAAAGGTCTTCTTATTCAAGATACATTAACATCTAAGTGCTATGAACTTATCAAAATTCTTTCGAGGACAAGTTTATAAATTCATCACAAAGTTTCTGATAAAATGTAATACAACTTGGCTTGGAGTTGGATAAGTCGAGAGCAGTTGGGCATTGTCTGCATTATTGCTTTAGGTCACAACTACTCAACTTCTGAAGCTCAGGCATTAGAACTTTTGCCCTCTTACAACCTCTTTGCTGGTGTTCATCTTATAATCAGTTGCGAACTCATATCCTCGGTGAAGTCCGATGTGGATTAAACTTAAATAGCCTGATTCCTTAAGAATCTTGATATTGTCTTTGCTCCCAAGTTGGATCCTGCAAGTCAAAGGAGGGGTTAGCATCACTAGTTTAGGCGCAATGACCGCTCTCCAATTCTTAAGTCAGATCACCACTTGAAATAAGGAGTTGAAGAGAAAAAGACACAGAAGAGTGAAAGATCATACCCAATGAGGCTATATGCCCCCTGTATATAGAGGAAAGGAGACTAAGGCCATTACGCTGGAATGGAAAATGATGGCACTTGATAGCTTATCCTCGGGAATCTTATATGAAAGGTAATCAGGAAATCTATCCAAGTCTTCTCGATTACACCTATATTTGTCATATTTGCCCTACTTCTGAATTTGATCAGAAAGGGAATTCGAACAAATCAAATGTGGAAGTAGCTTACTTCGAGAGCCATCCATCTTCCATGTTTTTTCAGATGTATCCAATCAATCCCTTTTAAACCCTTTCCCCTTCTAGGTTCCTGACCCCTCTCCCCCTTTCTCCTGCCGCGACCCATCCCCTTCTTCACTGAATTTTCCCTTCACCTCCCGAAACTGAACAAGCCATACCATTCCTTCTGCGGAATTGAACTACTGGAGGTCCGTCCTTCATCACATTTTTGTTTTTACCCAGCAACAAACCTATCAATATTCTCGCAGCAGTTGATGCTTTTATTTCAGATCCCTTGGTTATAATCAGAGGCTTCTCTAGTAACCATAGTGGTTTTTGCTGTCTATGATCCTCAAATATTTTGAAGCAATGTTAATAGACAAATCTACAGTTCTCTCTCTCACATGAACATTTTCTATGATGATGCTTTGTGTGAGGAAATTTACTAAGACTCAATATTAAGGATGCATCTTTTTCTTTAACAAAAACACCTCTTATCACCGTCTATCCAAACATTCTATGATGGGGAGAGATATACAGTTAATTTTGAATGAGTATTGCGTATTGCCTTCAAAGTTGATTGCAGCGGTGTAATATTAAAGAAACTTTATTCTCAAAGAGCATAATATTTTTCTTTGTTATATTATGTGTACTGTGTTTGTTTTTGGATAAAGTTACAGTTACTATATTCATTCCCATAAAAGTGAACGTTGGTAGTAGTTCTAACATTGTCGGACCCGCCTATAATGAGACCTCAGGTTAATCTTCATCTTACATTGGGGGATACTTTGCTAAATGGTAATGGGATATCACACTTTTGCCAAAATGCCTACTCGTCTGCCTCCATTGGCTAATTCCTCAATCCTATCAATGAACCCATCCCCTTCATCTCCCTCCAATGGTTATTTCTTCTCTCATGTTCCTCCTTCCACCTCACCTCCTTCAGGCCCCCAATGGTCTTTCCATTCTCTTTCTAAATCCCCTGTAATGGTGACTTATTTCCTTTCCACCAATGTCCTTCATCCCCCTTCATGGCTACTTTCTTTTCCCTTTCCGTTCTCTTCTCTTTCCCGTCTCTCCTTACTCAACACTGTTAAAGAACCCAATATCCATTCTCTTACCTCTCTGCATTTAATCTTCTTCAGATGCTAATTTCCTTTTGGGGTTTATGGGAATTTGATATCTATGGTTAAACATTAACCATGTTAATTCAAAATTAAATGATAATTGCAGCAGAGGGACTTAAGATAGGCGGGCCTCACATCGTGAAGGACTTATATATTGGAAATCATTTTTGTGTGAGAATTAAAATCGGAGTATTTATTAGGCACTTGTATTAAAAAAAAACCTATTATGTTATGTCTGATTGCATCAGACTTAGTAAATCACATGCGTAGATAATGTTCCTTCACACTCTGATATGATCTGTATCAGCATATGGCAAAGGGGTCTGCGACAACAATTGAAGAAGGATGACTCTTTAGTTATCCTGCTCAAAGGACAAATTCTGCGATACTTTGACATGCAGCCCTTGTATGGACCAATTTTGATCATTTTCAATAATACCTGTTTAAATATTAATTACTGTCATCAACAGTTGGCATATAACATCTTTCCTCAATTAATCCTACTATTCTGCTTTGAAGGTTCAGCCATTCAACAGCTGATCATGCCGAGAAGCACGGTGACAACTTGTTGAGTTAGTACATCTTGTTTATTGATATTGAGTCTTGCACTATCTCCTCACAATTTCTAAGACCTTTTATTGTTTTCTGTCACAGCCAATTTTTCTGAACCATATATCACACAGAGTGCACATGCTGTAAACACTGTTCGACGTCATCTGCTTCAAGAAACCAGCAACCTTGCTGCTGTTCCTGTAAGCAGTAGTACCCCTCAAGAAGTTGCTGTGGTTCCATCAGTTGGAAGTGGCTCATTTCCGGCAATACCAAGCTCAAGTGATGAAAATGGTGGGAAGAAAGAAGCTTCACCACCCCAAGATAGTTCTCCATTTGTCCAAACACCTGGGAACACAAACAATTCAGTTGCTGATGAAAAATTGGGAAAATGGGCATATGTCCTTATTGCTGTTGGGGCTGTTTTTCTTCTGATTCTAGCTGCAATCATGCTCTTAGTATGCGGCCGAAGGAGAGGAGGCGCAATTGGTCCCTGGAGGACTGGACTTAGTGGTCAGCTGCAGAAGGCATTCGTAACAGGTTCTTCTCTTTTCTTTTAGAACATTATGATTCTATTTAATCTACTACTCCAAATGCTAGTAGAGCGCTATTGACATAATGCTAAATAATACATAACCATAAATACATTTGAGATTGTGCATATCATTACAACTTTATATCTATCTATCTGTCTGTTTGTCTCTCTTTTGTCTATCTATCTATTTATCTATCCATCTATGTACATAGAATCAAAATCGGTTTAAGGTCAATTGATGTTGTAGACTATGCGAATTTGAAGGGATGATGCAAATTTCTAAGTGTATCACAGTTCCTCCTGCTAGAAGGTTGCTGTGTAATATTCAAGCACAAAATGCATGTTCGTTGGTGCTCAAAACTTGCAAACAGCTGTTTACCTTTATTGAATAACATGCCTCTGATGGTGTGATATCATCTTTTCTCTCTCCAAAGATTATACTAAGTTAATTGTTTTATTCATTATTTTACTTGGTATCGATTCTTCAAGACAAACATGACATATCTAAATGTTTCCCTCAAGAAAATGACATATCTAATATTCTAAATGTGTTAAATATATGTGTGTTGATTATTGACAAAAAGGTATGCATAATTTTGTCCTTTGGAGAGTTGCTGTCCAGCGGCCTGTCCCAATGTCAAGATACCTTATTTGTGCTACATGCACAAGCCATATGCAAAAATGGAGGTGAAATCATAGTTTCATGATGTGCTAGCGGTTGTAAATTTTGCAAATAACAGGTTGTTTGCACAATGTTCAGCAGACAAAAAGACGGTTGCAGTAGGTGATTTAATCTAGATTTTTACTGAGAGAAATAATGAACAAAGATGAAGAAAACTCTATGACCATATCTGTGATCTCAGTCTATATTTTGTAAGTTGAGTGATGAGCATGCCTTGTGTCTGCATGGGCATCCAATGAGGTTGTACAGTTACTGACGTTAGCAGTGATGTTGTCAGTGGATGGAGTGAGTAGGCGCAGCCCTCCAGATTATTACAGTATAATAGAGATCATGAAAAGAAACACTGATCATCTTGCAGACTAGCATGCAAGCATCTATCAATCTCTAAGGAACTTTAAGAAGCTCGGCCACGAGTTTCCTTTAGGCTGTAGTAGAATTAAGGTAAATAAAACATGGGATATGTTCCTATTAGTTGAGGGATCTCTATACTAACTTGCACATACAGTTAAATAATTGTCAGAAATTTAATAAAAAGGTCCTGTCCTTAACTAATTCATGATTTTAATGGATACTATTGAACTGATCATGGAACACTCAGACAAAAAATGAAATGTGCATTTGATGTAAACAAATTACTCATATTGATCAACGATGCTTACTCTTGTTGCCTTATCCGGAGTCTTGCCCTGTGTATGCATGCAATGCCATTATAGTGATGGCAAATGATTTATATGCTTTTAGCTATGTATATCATTCTTTTCTGAAGCTTCTATACCTGTTAGAACTCAACCATTTATGTCTAATTTTTAGGTGCATCCATGACCAATCTTAAGGCAAAGTTAGATGCATTCCAAAGTCAAGGAGACCTAACACCTTTAAATTTAGAGAAATGATCCTTGTGTAACTATGCAGAATACAAATTGTAAACTAATATATTTTGTTATTTATGAAATGTAACTCAATTGTTGCTTTTAACTATAAACATTTTGCTTTTGTCCTAGTATCTTGTATTGTTTCACAGTAGGAGTCTGCATGGTTTCCACACTGCATCAGTTTTTAGTCTAAAGGTTGATAAATTGCTTGCAGATCTTTGCACATGCTTGACATTGTACAAATGCAATGCTACTGGTTATCTGCAGGGTTGACTAAGAATTGCATTTACATTTTTTGCTGTTTGTGGCAGATATGGTAGACCTTGCACCCGTGTTATTTTATATTAAAAGGTTATTGCCCAAACTTTCTAACTGGCAGATAAAGTGGGGAATATATTGATTACTAGTCTAGTTTCTTGAATTGATCTGTGGCAGTCTGGCCGAACAGTTAACATGTGATTGGAACGTTTAATCATTCTTGGACATGTTACCTTATCTCGATAATTTGCAGGAGTACCAAAATTAAATCGAGCGGAGCTGGAAGCTGCTTGCGAAGATTTCAGCAACATCATCATTGGTTTTCCACATTGCACTCTGTTTAAAGGGACACTATCTAGTGGAGTTGAGATATGTGTTGTGTCTACTGCAGTTAAATCTGTCATGGATTGGGCAGAGCGATCAGAACTGTACTTCAGAAAAAAGGTTTTCATTCTCGGTATCTCTGTAGAGCACAGAACTTTCGCTTCATTGATTATCCATTCATTACCGTCAGATTACTGACATTTCTTCATTATCTTTTTCCTCCTGGACATGTAGATAGACACTCTTTCACGAGTAAACCACAAAAACTTTGTGAATCTTCTTGGTTACTGTGAAGAGAATGAACCTTTTATGAGGATGATGGTGTTCGAGTATTCACCAAATGGAACACTCTTTGATTATCTTCATGGTAAGAGTAACTAGCAGATATCAACCAAACTAAAGAAGATATACATTCATACGGCTTCCCCCCTTTTCTTTTATTTCAGTCAAAGAATACGAACATCTCGACTGGAGTGCCAGAATGAGGATTATCATGGGGGTGGCATATTGTCTTCAGCACATGCATCATGAGCTGAATCCACCTGTAGTTCTTGCGGATCTGCAGTCGTGTGCTGTATTCATAACAGATGATTTTTCTGCCAAGGCACGTTCCTGTTTTCTTTCTTCTGTATCGCTTATTATCTGTGGTTTTATGCTGATATAGTCGTATTTGCAGGTTGTCGATATTTGCTTATTTAGAGAATCAGCTTCCAGTAGAAGTATACCTGGAGGTGATGATGACAAAGATACATCAAAGCTGTGGGAAGTTGGTCCAGAGAGCAACGTCTACAGTTTCGGCATGTTAATGCTGGAAATCATTTCTGGAAAGTTGCAATATTCTGAAGAAGGCTCCATCGCAGACTGGGTAAGACCACCCCTCATCCTTTTTGCCGTCTTGCATCACATTGCCGGTGATTAGCTATTACTTTCTACTCTGTATTAACTGTATTACTATTATGCTAGGGCGCAAAATACTTGGATGACAAGGGCACATTCAGCTCTATGGTTGATCCTACACTGAAGTCATCCAACGACACTGAGCTCGAAACCGTTTGTGGGGTGCTTCGCAAATGCCTTTGCCAGGATCCGTGCAACAGACCGACAATGAAGGAAGTCACAAGTTCATTGAAGGAAGTGCTAGGAATTTCACCAGAAGCAGCAACCCCGAGAGTTTCCCCGCTTTGGTGGGCGGAACTGGAAATCCTCTCGGTTGAAGCAAGTTAAATTGGTACCTCTCCTGCTCCTCCTGCAAGCTCTGCCACGTTGAGTCTCCGGTGATCCTCATCTCCTTGAGCCATTATAACATATTGTCGTCAGAGCTGCCTTTGATATCAAATTATATAGAATGTGCTACTTTAATGCGAGTAACCAGAAAAATATAAATATAAAATATAATTATAAAAAGCGTATACAGATACGGAGAAGTTAACTGATGATGATCATGTAATCTTATGTAACCTGCTGTGGTTATATGCGTGTGTGAGAATCTGAAATTTCTTGTATAGTATCATGCTTTTGGTTTGGCATAATTGTTTTTGAGAAACTCAACTCTTGCCATGAAACCTATATGTCTATGTTTGATTGTGTTTCTGTTCCATATGCACCCTTTATTGCTTCTTATACAATGAAAAACTCTCTCTCTCTCTCTCTCTCTCTCTCTCTCTCTCTCTCTCTCTCTCTCTCTGCGCTTGGGTGGGACCCAACACACACACTCTCTCTCTCCCCCCCCCCTCTCTCTCTCTGTGCTTGGGTGGGACCCAATACTCTCTCTCTCTCTCTCTCTCTCTCTCTCTCTCTCTCTCTCTCTCTCTCAGAGGCAATCACATCATAACGTGCCAAAGCAGTTTAATTTACCCACAAATATCTTTATACCCGAATTTCCCTTTAACTTTCATCGTTTCTCAAGAATTTTCTCGCAACTTTCGAAATCTTAAAAATCATCTTGAATTATTTTAATTCCAATAGTTTAAAGTTGTTTTTTAATAGTGAATGTTCAGGGAGGTTTTTTGATATTTAATTAAAAGTTTACGGTAGTTTTTTGAGATGATTTAACTATGAAACTGATAGATGTAAGTTGAGGTAGATATTTTGAGAAAACCACGAATTTTTAAGGGAATGCCGAACCATGGTTTGCAGGTCATAACCTCTGAATGAATAGTCCCTGCTCTCTACTGCTGTCAAATACCTTGCATGTGAGGGTGGGTTTGATGCTGTCAGGTCTTCTACGTTGAAGATGGGGTTGGCATTTTTGGCCGATGAATGTGAAAAATGTCTTGGCGCAAAACAACTACTCCTGCCACAACTATTATGCTGGAATGGCTACAAAGCTGCGCTATGATTAAGGGCTCGTAACGGGACCCAACTCACTCGATACAGGTTTTGAATCATTGAACTCCTTTCATCATCGGGCGATATAGACTTTGATCGTGGGATTTTTACTGGCAGAGAGATTGGTGAACGAGCCCTTTTTTGACCGCCCTTTCGGCAAATTCAATGGTTGATGCAGAAGTTGATATTTCTTACAGCTTGGTTTTTCCCTGCTGGACAATTACGGTGAATCTGATACATCAACCATCAAACTCCATATCTTTGTAGAGCACAATGCTTCTTACTGTGACCGGTTCGAAAATTGCTTCGCGGACATTTTGTTTCCCTCCCGATGTGACCCGGACAGTTCTCGGGTTTGCTCCCGGGAGACCACCCGGCGTTTGAATTAATTACAAAGTAAAAAAAAAACTCCTGCATATCATTGTACAAGTCCTAAATCACTGCACGAAAAATGCCTGATAAGTGAGTTGGAGGCTGGCTTTGACCCTACAAGGATGTGCACACCTGTGAAGAGTGCCGGAAGGCCATTTATTCTAGCGAGCTCAAATAGGAACCTCTTTGTTACTTACAAGACTTATAATGGTTAACTCCACATTTTTTTTGCTCCTTAAATGCATATCATTATTTGACCAGCAAGTAGTATCTATTCTCCTTGATAGTACCATGTCATGAGAAAAGAATTTGGGACAACTGATAACAAACAGTAGATAGTATACTTCTTAAAACAAAACTGTCTACTAATTTTTAATTCGTTGGAATTTATTCGTAGAAAATAACAACCATCATATCCATGTAAATTGCACATTTGCACTCTTCATCCTGTTGATCCTATTCTTCATTAGCATATAATAAATTAACAAGTTGCAGATTGAGGGCTAGAAAATCATAATCCCTACAAGAAAGTCATATATCCCTTTAGCAACTAGAAGTAGTAAAAGCAACTACAAATAGTAAAAAGAGAATTTTTTTTTGAAACTATAAAAGCTTACATATTAATTTCTCTGAATTCTCACATATTATTAAAATTTTTCCATCTAAATAACTCAGGTGCAGCGTAAGGCTACAGACCCCAGCAATTCTCTATGCTACGTGTTGCACCATATTAATTAGTAGCGATTTTTGGGGAAAAAAAAACATAAACACTAATATATATTCTAGTAAATATTATTCATTATCATCTAGTGCGTTCAAAATACAAGCTCCCTTGTCACATACGCAACTTTGATTCATGTGTATGAGTTATACACATGTTATAAGATAACCAATCTTGTATTGACACGTGGATAGAATGTAAGAGCGAGTTCAAAGACTTTGAAGCTTTGTAACATGAACTCTAAAATCTTATTCACGTATCAACGCGAGATTAATCTTCTCATAATATGTGTTTGTCACATAAACCGCAGACACTATACTAAATTAAACAGTATTGCAAACTAAAGCTAGCTGCTAGCCCTGCTGCCCTCCTCTCTTCTTATCCCTCATCCTCCCCCGCGCATGGATTGACAGGTGGAGCTGCTTCCCGACGGCCAGGAGCTCCACCGCCTGCCGCGATGTCTTCTCCACCACCAGCTCTCGCATTGTCCTGATCCTCAGCTCGTCGGCCTCCTACATCATCCCCGCCAGCTTCTTCCCATACTTCTCTATCGCTGCCCTCGTCGCCCCATTTATCTTCTCCGCCCACTCCGATGCTCCCTGTACCCCCTAGCGATGGGCAGTAGTGGTTGTTGGCCACGTCATCCTGCAGAGCCTCCAACTCGGAGCCCGACTGGGCGTAGACGAGGCGGCTGAAGAGGGTGGGCCGGCACCCGCCGATCCACAGGAAGCGGTTCTCGAAAGAGAAGCACCAACCCGGGCAGAAGAAGGGCGTCGGGTCCTCCCGGACGAAGGCGCTCAGTTTTGAGACCAGGGAGCGGAGAGCATTGTCGCTGGTGCTGGTCTCATTGGGAGTGTTTGGTATGGCCTGGAGGAGCTCGTTGAGGTCGGACTCCCGCTGTGCGATCCAACTAAGGAAGCAGGAGTTGAAGCGAGAGGAGGAGGAAGCCATGGCTAACAGAGGCAGCAGGGGTGTTTAATGACGACGACGAGGGTTTGTGGATGAGGGAGGGAGGATGCATTGTTGCACGCGCCTGGGCAACAACCTCTCTGAGGAATCCGCACCAAACGGAGACAGATGCAGCCGGAGATGTACCAAACACGATAAGAACAGAGAAACAATAGAGAAAACAAATCAACACAGTATTTAACGAGGTTCGACAATTTGCCTACGTCCTCGGGGCATGGGAGGGAGAGAGATTTTATTGATTCAACAATCAATACAAGCCAATACAGAGGGATACTTTCTAGGGATTTCTAGTTATTTCTAGTTATTCAATACATGAGGGCTATATCCCTTATTTATAACCACAGAGTTCCAGGGATTTAGGAAAGCCTGATTGGATTCGACCCCAAAATAGAAAAGGAGTCCGAATCCAGAAAGGAGACAAAATGCGTCTGTTGGTCGACCGGCCGGTCGACCGACCCTTGTCCTCGGTCGACTGGCTCGGTCGATCGGGACCAACCGAGAGCAGAAGCTTTTTAGTCGATCGACTGGGCGGTCGACCGTTCCTTGCCATGGTCGACCGGGCCATGTCTGTGCACGTCGTGTACACCGGTCGACTGGACGATCGACCTGCCTTGTCCACCGGTCGACCTGGCTCTGTCCAGGCCTGCTTTAATGTCGTTCTTGCTCCCTTTAACTTTCGATCTCTGTGCTATCTTCCTATATCTTCTTTATCTCCTCTCTCCCTATAACGTGCGCTTGGGCAACAACCTCTTTGAGAAATTCGCACCAAACGGAGACAGATGCAGCCGAAGATGTACCCAACACGAAAAGAATAGAGAAACAATAGAGAAAGCAAATCAACACAGTATTTAACGAGGTTCGACAATTTGCCTACGTCCTCGAGGCAAGGGAGAGAGAGATTTTATTGATTCAACAATCAATACAAGCCAATACAGAGGGATACTTTCTAGGGATTTCCAGTTATTTATAGTTATTCAATACATGAGGGATCTAGCCCTTATTTATGCCACAGAGTCCCAGGTATTTAGGAAACCCTCATTTGGATTCGACCCCAAAACAGAAAAGGAGTCTGAATCCAGAAAGGAGACAAAACGCGTCTGTTGGTCAACCGGCCGGCCGACCGACCCTTGTCCTCGGTCGACCGCCCGGTCGACCGGGGCCAACCGAGAGCGGAAGCCTTTCAGTCGGTGGACCGGGCGGTCGACCGTTCCTTGCCACGGTCGACCGGGCCATGTCTGTTGTAACGCCCCGATCCCGCTGATACGGGGACGTCACTGCGACGTATATACGCAGGTCAGAAAGTGCCCCCACGTATATACGCTAAGCATCAGTACAGACAAGAATCAGAGTACGGAAGCAAATGGTGCATTATACATTCCAACATATATATACAATTACAGAATTATCACCAGAGTGATTACAATATTACATGAATATCATATCACTAATATGCGCAAATGCGAGAGTACAAGGAATATACATAATATGAACGGTATAAAAGGGAGCTCGCATACAAGTATACAAGGAAAAGTACAAGTATGAATAGAAAAGGACACTCACGAGTTTAAAAAGGAAAACTCGAGAGACTCACAGGGGGCCTGGGAGGATGTGGCTCAGGACGGTCGGCTGGAAATCCACGCTACTGCTGCGTTACTCTGAACACACGCTCCTAGCTCCAAGACCTGGACGTGAGAATCCAGGGGAGTCAAATAATACTCCCCAGGCGAGTGTAGAAGCAAAACCAAGTGGTGAAGCAGGGTGAGCACAATAATGCATATATCAAGTAGGAAATACTCAGGAGGCAGATAGGATAGAGCAGGTAAGAATAGACATGGCATGAGAATCATAAAACAGGAAATCCGAATAAAACCAATCCGAGCTACCAGGTAGTTATAACATAATACTCATAAAACATGAAATCCGATATAAAGTCCGGGAAAAGCAAATACGGTAAGGCACAGCACAAATTCATAGCTATTTAAGATGTAGGCTTTGGTATGCGTCCCATTCCACATACCTTTACTTACAACTTAAAGAGCCGGTTATTATGACACTTTATTATTACTCGTCTTGCCCATATATCTCGGTATGTGCCTCGGTGTACGGCCAACTCACATACATCCATATATAAGCAAGTCGAGATTGTTATTGGAAACAGCGGTTGTATCAACGAACTATGTTTACAGTGGGTCCCGTGCATGCCCGGGACCACGGTCCAGGATTGTTCCGTTGCATGGAAACGGAAGCCAGCCGCAAGGCTAAACAGGAGGGACTTATGTATGCCCTTATCAATCAGGAATAAGGGAGCCAGCTCTCCCCTCGGTCCCCTGGAGTACCACAGGTCAGACCGGATATATAGTGCACAACCTAATGCCACTGTAAACACGAACACATATCGATATCCGCATGTTTCCCCCGACCCAATACAAGTTGGTCCTTTTTAGGATTTATTAGTTTAATTATCACTTTACGGGAATAACAGGAAATGGGCATGATCAGGAATCAGGAGTACATAAATACTATATAGTCAGGTCGCTGCATGTAAAGCAGGAATACAATATACAGGTCACTGATCATGATACAGGATAATAAGTCAAGTTCCCGTAAAGATGACAATCACAAGTCAAGTACATCATGCTGGGTATAAAGTGATAGCATGATAGGATGGTGATATTTAGTAAACAACCAAGCATAGCAAGATATTGGTAATAGTCTGGGTAAGTCAGGTCATAACAAGAGAGTCAGGTCAAATAGTAGCAAGCCAAGTGGTTAGGTGATAACATACAAGATATCAGGTGATATACATGTGTTAAAAGGAAGCATGTAACTAATAAGTCTGAAGTAATAGCAAGTGTTAACATAACTGAAATCCAGAAGTCAACGACCACGAAGGGTCGGCCACGCATAGCATAAAGCAATAAAAGATATAAAGCATGAAATACAATACATGAAGACTAGAGCGAGAATACTATCATAATCAATGGAATGAGAAGCAAGAGGGTAGCGAGTGAGAACACTCGCCTGAGTCACCAATATACCGAAATATCCGAAATCCACGGAAGCTTGGGATGCGCCACAAAACCTGATATAAATATGTAGAGTGAAGAGGAGAGAGAAAGAGAGAAGGGAAGATGATGTTTGTCAAGTGACAAGTCAAGTAACACCAACATATAATATAAGTCTAGAGGATAAGGTTCATATTCAAGAAAGGAATCAACTATGACAGACAGGCAAAGTTAGTCGACTAGGATGGAAGAGTAGTCGACTAATAGTGGAGTTAGTCGACTAACAGTAGGGTCTGGTCGACTAAAACGGTGTAACAGAGAGTTGGGTTTGGTTTCAGGGAATAGTTAGTCGACTGGAGTAAAATAGGTAGTCGACTAACAGATACTTTAAGTCGACTAATAGTATGGTCAAGTCGACTAGAACTGAGATACAGAAAGTTGGGGTTTCTGATTCAGGAAGAGTTAGTCGACTAGGGTCAAAAGTGTAGTCGACTAAGGGTCTCAAGTCGACTAGGAACTAAGGTAAGTCGACTAATACTGTGTTTCCAGAAAAGGTTAAGTTTTAGCTAAGGGTTTCTAGTCGACTAGCTCCTAGGTCAAGTCGACTAATCGTCTGGAAACAGTAAACAGAACAGATTTTCTAGGGTTTGTGTTTGATGTCAAATAATCATGGATTGAATACACAAGTGAACAAGATATGAATACATATGTATACTAAGAATTGACTAAGTCTTGATGATGAAAATTACCTACCAAAAGGAGTGGTTGATGATGAAGAAGGTGGTCAGGTGAGAGAGAGAGAGAGGGAGCAGGAGAGAGAAAGGGAGTGTGCTCCCGAGAGAGAGAGAGAGAGAGAGAGAGAGAGAAGAAACCAGGGAGAGAGAGAGAGAAAGAAGGGGGGCTGCTGCCCCCCTCCCGCACACACAGTGCCCCCCCCATTGGGGGCACTCGGCCCTGGCCGCCGGCCAGACGGCGGCGCCGGGCGGCGCCAGCCGCCGGCAGAGAAAGAGGGGGCAGCGCCCCCTCAACTGAGAAGGGAGGGGGCTGTGCCCCCTCCAGCAGAGAAAGAGGGGGGCCTTGCCCCCCTCAGCACAGGCACAGGGGCCCAGGCGGGCCCCTGGCCGCCCACGGCCGCCGGCAGGGCGCCGGCGGCGCCCGGACTGGGGTGGCGCCGGCCACCCCAACGAGAAGAAGGAGGGGGCTGCTGCCCCCTCCACAACTGCGCACAGGGGGCCTCAGGCCCCCTGGTCGCGCCCAAGGCCGCCGGCCTTACGCCGGCGGCGGTCTGCCCTCGCCGGGGCAGCGCCGGAGGAGAGGGGAGCCGGCGATGGAGGTGGTGGCCGGATCGAAGGTGAGGAGAAAGAAAGAGAAAAAGGAAAGAAAAGAAAAGAAAAAAGGAAAGGGAAGAAAAAGAGAAAGAAGAAGGAGTTGGCCGGAGTGGAGGGCTCGCCGGCGGTGGTGGCCGGAGGGTCGCCGGAGGGCCGGTGATGGGGCTCGGTTGGGTGTCGCCCACGCAGGAGAGGAAGAAGAAGAAGAAGAAGAAGAAGAAGAAAAAGGGAAGAAGGAAAAAGAGAAAGAAAAGGAAAAAGGAAAGAAAAGAAAAAGGAAAAGAGAGAGAGAGATTGATGGATGGGAGAGGGGTGTGTCTCCCCACGTGGAGGGGAGTAGGTGGAGTTGGTGAGAAAAAGGAAGGAAAAGAAAGGAAAAGAAAGAAAGAAAGATTCAAAAAATAATAATATAATAATAAGGTTGGAAAATCGACTGTTCCCGAAAAATCCCCAAAAATACCCGGAGGTAGAAAACGTCATCCTGATGAATAATATGAAATCGGTTTTCAGAAATAAAATCTCATTTTCAAATTAAAAATCCAGAAGCCAACCGCCGATACCGGTCTACCCCGGGTCGGCCGGATTTTGATAAATTCCGAAAAATCCCAGAAAATACATTAAAGAATAAAATATGGTTTTAAGAAGTAAAGTGAAAGAGGAATTCAGAAATTCAATTCCAATCGTCCCGGAATCAACCAGCGATACTGGCCGATACCGACTCCGGTGGAATTTTCATAAAATCATAAAATCCTCAGAAAAAGAATGTAGGTAGAAAACATGATTCTAAGAGATAATGTCTAAAGGACCATCATGAAATTCCTAACTGTTTGAGAATTAAAAATCCAGGAATCGGTCAGCGGCACTGGCCGACACCGGTTTTGAAGAAATTCATTTTAATTCCAGAAAAATCTAGAAAATCATAGAAAATATATAATAATGGAAAATAATATTTAAAACTAAAATCGGTCAAATCTAATCACCGGAAAGACCAAATCGAATAATATACTATAATCGAGTTCCTGGTTCGGACTGGGACTGACTCCGAGTCCACGAATCCAAATCCAAGACAAAACAATCATATAAGGAATTCATAAAGCAAAACAAATACAGGAACAAATCGAAAAAATACGATCGGAAAATCTGAATACGCAACTAAGTACGTATTCCGGGAACGGGGTATTACATCTGTGCACGTCGTGCACACCGGTCGACTGGGCGGTCGACCGACCTTGTCCACCGGGCGGTCGACTGGGCTCCGTCCAGGCTTGCTTCAATATTGTTCTCGCTCCCTTTAACTTCTAGTCTCTGTGCTATCTTCCTCTATCTTCTTTATCTCATTTCTCCCTATAATTCTCCACCTCGGTGAAGATTTTTTAAATTTGAGCCGAACTCCAACGAACACCTGGCGAAATCGACGCACGATCTCGGTGAAATCAACACACGATCTCGGCTTGAGCGCTCTGAACGAAATCGACACACGATCTCGACGAAATCGACACACGATCTCGACTTGGCCAATAAACGAAACCTGTTCCTTCAAATGAATCGCCAGTACACGTACAATTGATTTTCACTGATCTCACCAGATCCAAATTGAGTTTGTTGTTGTCACCTGCAACTCTTACCAAACTCCAATATCAATTGTAAGCTTCCAACTTCAGCTCAGGTATCCAAACGGAATGCACCTATACATGTGTTCCCATCACTTCACCCACGAGAAATACAATAGGAGCCGACCAACGAACGTGTCTCCCACTCAGCAACTTCATAGAACTTTATTCCAAATGACTACAAGAAGAACCCATTATGAGCCAACACTGACTCACCAACTGACTGGCTCTCTCCAGTCTACATGTCTTCGAGACGGTCCAACCAAATCTAAGTAGAGCACACCAAATACCATCATCGGCTTCAACAAACTGGATGCACACCATCTTTATGCAAGCTTAATCATCTTCTCACCAGAAAATCAACTGTTCATCGAGATCACAATGTTTCACCTCTACGTGAAGTCCAACTCTTCACCTCTACGTGAAGTCTCAATCAGCTTCTCGAGAACCCAAACAGCTTCATACAGGTTGCATCACCAAATGGCTACGCCTTTACGGCTGCCTACGTACCATGCCCAAGGGATCAAGCCAACCGTAGTTCATTTAAATGAGCTCTATCAAGTTCAAGCACTTGTGACTGAATCTTCAGCAGCGAATCGACCTGGCTGAGTCATATGAACCTCCTCACTACCGTCATGGAGAACAACGGCCTTCAATTTGAGTTTGTCGTGGTCACAAACTTGAGATTCATGCTTCTTCACCCATTTTCGTGATTTTATCTTGGTTCCAATGGCTGCAAATAATTCGACATTCTCATCAATGTCGTCAACCTGTTCAGCATCAAAATTGGCTACATGATCTCCACCCGGTGTCACCTCCGGTGAAGTTCTTACTGATACCGAACCAACTGAAGATGGTGGAGTAGCATCAACCTCCACCCGCTGCGATACTTCCTTGGTCTTCGCCCTCTCCACCTGCTGAGAGACGGTAGACTTCCAACACTGAAGTCTCATCAAACGAGACATGCTGACTCAACACAATCTTCTTATTTCGGGGTCCCATAATCTGTAGCCTTTCATATTTCTTTTGACACCCAAAAATACAAACTTTTTTGCTCGCGGATTCACCATGCCATCTTTGGCACTAAAGTAGGCCGGACTTCTAAATTCTCGCAGTAAATCATGACCTTGAGTATCTTTCCCAGACCGAATTTCTAGTGAAGTTTTACCTCCTATCGCGGTCGATGACAATCTATTTATGAGATGGCTAGCATAAACAATCGCCTCAGCCCAAAATGATTTGTCTAATCGTGCATTAGACAACAAACACCGAGCCTTCTTCAGTAAGGAACGGTTTATCTCCTTATCTAACCTATGTATTCTATCTGTGAAGTGAGTACCAATACCAGTGTTCTGGCCAAATCGTAGGAATTGGTTCCTGTATCTTCCAACATTACCAATTTGTAACTCCTTAATCTTCCTACCAGTCTGTTTCTCCATCATTTCCTTCCACTTCACAAACATATCTAGGGCTTTACACCTTCGTCTCATGGGATATATTCAACAATGTCTAGATAAATTTTCAATAAAAGAGACAAAGTACCTATGACCTCCAAGCGATGCAGTCTTAGCTGGTCCCAAAATTCTTACGTGAACACAATCAAGAAGACCTTCTGAGTGGTGAGTTGTGGTGTTGAATTTCACCTTCTTCTTGTCCAGAACGCCGTGTTCACCCAATTTCAAGTTACAGGTAGCAGCACCTTCTAATGATCCTTTCTTTACTGGAGCTTGCAAAGACTTTTCACCTCCGTGTCCGACCCTCATCTGCCAGACCTGCGTGCAAACATCATCTGAAGAAATAGAAGTCTTCACCTGACCTGTAACTGTGCTACCCTTCAAGTAGTAGAGATTGTTCCGGTGGATGCCCTTTAAAACCACCATTGAGCCTTTGATCATCTTGAGAACACCATCTCGTATGATACCACAAGACCCAACATTTCCAAAGCACCAACAGAGATAAGATTCCTTTTGAGTTAAGGTACATACCTCACCTCCTTCAATTCTCGTACTATCCCATCATCCATCTTGATACGGACTGTACCCATCCCTTCTATATTGCATGGATGATCATCACCCATGACAGCGAAACATCTATCTAACTTCTCAAAGTTAGAAAATCAGTCCCTGTTCGGGCACACATAATAGGTTGCTCCTGTATCTAAGATCCATTCAGCATTATCTGAGTAACCAACAGTAGGAGTAGTAACAGAGAAAAAATACCGATGAGTCTGAGTCCGATCCATATGCTTGTGAAGTACTGACTTGAGTACTGACCACCTGTGCGAGATTTGCCTCGGTCATCGTTTCCTTCTTCTTACCTTTGGCCTTCAGACAATCTACTTTCCAGTGCCCTAGCTCCTTGCATAAGGCGCACTGGTTTCTCTTCAGATCTCTGAAACCTGATCTAGACTTTGATCTTCCCTGATCACCTCTTCCCTTCATATTGGAACTCCTGCCTCTTACCACCAATGCCTCTGCTGTTGTATTCTCTGAAGAAGACAGTCTGTCCTGCCTTCTTACTTCTTAATTCACAAGAGCAGCGGACACCCCATTGTAGTTAAGGGATTTTCTTCCATTGATCATGTAAGAGTAAAAGTCTCATTCTCTTCTTTAGGAAGAGAATTCAATAGAATTACCATCTTATCTTCTTCATCGATCACCATATCCACATTAACTGGATCTGTGGAAGCTTTGTATAGCTATTCATGTGTTCGTTAATGGAGCATCCTCTCTTCATCTGAAAACGATAAAGCTTATGCTTCAACTGCAACCTCGATTCAACGCTTTTCGTCAGATACTTTTTCTTTAGGATCTCTCACAGCTGCCTCGCAGATGTTTCATGCAACACATGATACTTGATGTCTTGTATCAAACAAGACCTGATCAAGCCACACGCTGTCCAGTTCATCTTGTGCCAATCTTCTTCAGCAGTTGAATTACGCTTCTTCTCCAACCGTAGAGTGTCTTCGAGATTTGATGCCATCAGTACATCAATCACCTCACATCTCCACATACCAAAGTTCTTCTTGCCGTCGAACTTCACCACATCAATCTTCAACGAATGTGGATTCATGGATTTCACCGTTGATGTACCATCTCCAGCCATCTTCTCAACTGATTCCTGAAAACAATGTGGAAGCAAATAGAATTAGATAAAATAAACTAGATAAAGATAGGATCTTTACTTTCACGCGAAACCCTCGAAGAGTTTCCGAAGCAATCTACTCCTCCAAATTGATTCCTCGAGCAATCCACATGCTGTTTTGAGATCGACACACGATCTCACAAACAGTCCCAACGCTGCTTCGAGATTGACGCACGATCTCCTCCAAACAGCAACTGATGCCCTTGGAATCAACACACAATCCCACGACGAACCTGGGATGCTCTGATACCACTTGTTGCGCGCGCCTGGGCAACAATCTCTCTGAGGAATATGCACCAAACAGAGACAGATGCAGCCGGAGATGTACCCAACACGACAAGAATAGAGAAATAATAGAGAAAGCAAATCAATACAGTATTTAACGAGATTAGGCAATTTGCCTACGTCCTCGGGGTAAGGGAGAGAGATTTTATTGATTCAACAATCAATACAAGCTAATACAGAGGGATACTTTCTAGGGATTTTCAGTTATTCAATACATGAGGGCTCTAGCCCTTATTTATAGCCATAAAGTCCCAGGGATTTAGGAAACCCTGAATGGATTCGACCCCAATGTAGGCTGTCTAAAAATCATTAGAAGACAAGCCATTAAAAGAGGCAGAGTTTCAAGTTCTGGACGCAGGGCTGATGATGGCCAGCCGCGTCTCAACATCAAGGCGCGTGGGCTCGACACCCGCGTCTCAACCTCAAGGCGCGTGGGCTCGACACCCGCGTCTCAAACTCAAGGCGCGTGGGCTCGACACCCGCGTCTCAACCTCAAGGCGCGTGGGCTCAACACCCGCGTCTCAACCCCAAGGCGCGAGGGTCTAAGGCCCACGTCTCGGTTATAACCGCCCTGGTTATGGGGCCACTCACCGCCCACATAGCGGGGAGGTCAGCCCCTCATTGTGGAGCATTTTTAGGGGGCACGATCACCCCTGGAACCTCTATAAATAGCCCCGTCGCTATGATAAAAAAAAGAAGAGAGGAAGAAAGAGGAACAACGTCAACGGGCCGATCAAGAGAGAGACAACAGACTACACACAGGCAGACAGAGAGAGAAGCAGGAGAGAGCTAAACTCTTCAGCAAGCTTGCCGCGAACAAGTTGCTCTTTGCCTACCTCCTCTTTGAGAGTTTTGGTAGATAGAGCTGTGCTACTCCTTCTACCAGCCAAAGAGAAGATCCCTGACGATCCAGACGGTCATCCGGTCAACGGAGAACAAGATTCACTCTCCACCGCCACTTGAAGAACCCAGCCTTAAACAAAGGGAGGATTCAAGACTCAACATCCTCCCTCCCTTGTAACTGGAAGGAAAACAGTTTTTGTTGTAATTTTTCATCTGATTCAAGGAAACTTTACGCGAATTTTTCCTCTGCAAACAAGAGATGGCGACTCCGTTGACGTTGTTCCTCTTTCTCCTTCTCTTCTTTTTTTTGTCCTTCATAGCGACGGGGCTATTTATAGAGGTTCCAGGGGTGATCGTGCCCTCTAAAAACGCTCCACAATGAGGGGTTGACCTCCCCGCTATGTGGGCGGTGAGTGACCCCATAACCAGGGCGGTTATAACCGAGAAGTGGGCCTTAGACCCTCGCGCCTTGGGGTTGAGACGCGGGTGTTGAGCCCACGCGCCTTGAGGTTGAGACGCGGGTGTTGAGCCCACGCGCCTTGAGGTTGAGACGCGGGTGTCGAGCCCACGCGCCTTGAGTTTGAGACGCGGGTGTCGAGCCCACGCGCCTTGATGTTGAGACGCGGCTGGCCATCATCAGCCCTGCGTCCAGAACTTGAAACTCTGCCTCTTTTAATGGCTTGTCTTCTAATGATTTTTAGACAGCCTACAGAACCCCCTCCAAAGTTTTCGATATTCCGCAGTTAACTGGGACGGATTTCGAAATACTTTGGACTCTAGCTGAATTCACCTTTATGACTGGACTGTTAATGCTCCGGGTTTGATCTTATCTGGAGTTGGTCTTCGTGAGTGTACTGTTGAACTCTTTGAGGCCACCAGAGTTGATCGTGTTGAGTGTCTAGATACACAGTCTAAACCTCCCCGATTGCTTTTAGTCTGTCGTGGGTGCACTTTAAGCCAGGAGTGGACGATCGTCTGCTTGTGCCAGTGTACTGTTGAACTGATTTGCAGAAGTAAGGACTGAACGCCAGTTCTTCTTTGAAGAGCAGAGATAGTACTGCTTTAAAGACGCGACTTTTCATGGGGTGCGTCTTTTGGAAATGGAAACGCGACTGATATTCGATTGGGCAGACGCGATGCTAGGCCGGATTGGAAGGATGCGAACTTCGGAGAGACGCATCCTTTTGAGTAAGGACGCGACTTTCTGGACGCGACTATGGCCGTGCTGACGGGGCACATCCATCGAAGAGGCGTGCCTGTTGGGTGCGAATCCGTGCCATGTCATGAGTGCACTGTCACGTGTCCTGTGGAGCCGAAGGGACACTTTCTTTTTGGTGTGCGAACTTCACGTTGTATTAAATGCGCTGTCCACGCGTCAAGCGATGACTTGATGCCGAACCAATCGAGCCACGCGCCGCGTATCTTTGCGAATCTTCGTGCCTATAAATGGCAACAGTCAGAGAGATATCCTCTTCTTCTCCGAGCGCATCTGTTAGGGTTTTTAGAAAGAAAAAAGGAGTCTTCTCTTTCTCTTTCCATTTCTTCATCGTTCATCATCGGATTTTTGATTAACGATGGCACCCAAGGCTAAACCCACCGCATCATCCTCAAAGGCGGCCGTCGCCGAGGTCCAGAGGGGCGGTTCCTCCGCGCAGGAAGTCCTCTTCCCAGGTATAATGCCGTTTAGGCTTAACCTTCACCATTAATGGAAGTTCATGGAACCCCTAAAAAAAATCTCTTTTTTTTTTTTGGAGGAGAACCGTCAACACAGAATATAAACCGTGTTTGATTCTCAGACGCGGTCTTTGAGTTGATAACCAAGGCGCGGGTTTGACGACTCGGTGCCAGTGAGCCCTGCATTTCGGATTCTCCACTTAGAATATTTCTAATTGTGAAGGATTCGGACGCGGACTTGATCCTTGCGTTCTATGACATCAGGTGCTGATTTTTTATGAGTCTGGCACCTGAGCCCAAGTACTTAGAAATTTTTCATAAGTCTTGGTTTTCAAAACGCGGGCTTGATCCTGCGGGCCTCACATCTGGACGCAGATTTGCAGGTCTGGACGCGGATTTTAATAATTCCTGCGTCCAGTGTCTCTTCTGCGCGGATCTCAAGTCTAGGCGCGAATTTTGATAATTTCTGCGTCCAGTATCTTTTCTGCGTCTGGAATATAGACACTTAACACATTTTTTTTTTTTGATAAGATGTCTGATCAAGTGTCCTTTTCTTATGCAGTGCCACACTCTTCTGCCCCACTCTCCAAGAAGCGCCACTTTGGGCACGTAGGTGGTGCTGATCGTGATTTAACCTTTGTGCTGCAAAGGACTGTACCTGTGACTGCTGACAGGTCGCAGGAGCGCAAGAAAAGGCTCTCCAATGTTGACATGATAACTTTTCGGGAGCTTATGACTGACGCAGCATTCACAACGGATGCTCGCATTCCGCTGGAGAAGCCTGCCTTCTTCTTTGGAGACCATGTCGGCGATGGCGGCTACTCCATGTATGACGGAACTTATAAATGGCTCCGCCAGGTAAGGGATAGAAGATTCTTTCTTCCGGACATGGAGAGGATGTACCCGCTGTCTTATCTTCAGCACATGTCCGTCCCTCGGAAGATGAAATGGGACCTTTCCCGATATGTCCCTGAGATTACTCTCGGTGACTTACGCTCCAAAAAGGTATACCGTCATGATAGTCATGATAGGGCGGTTCTCGGCCTGTTCCCCGGGTCGCTCAGGACTGAGCCTCCAGTTGGAGAAACACCAAAACTTGGCACCACTTTCCTCAACGCATTCATGAAAGTGGAGGGTGATTTTCCGGTTGAGTTTCGTGCGCCCGGGTGGATCCACTCCACTGAGAAGTATTGGTGGTACAGGATGGTGAGCTTCGTCCTTGCCGACCTTAGAGGCTTGTTGGAGCAAACAAATTTGTACCAAGCAGTCAGGGCCGTACAATATGGTATCCCACCGAGCCCTCAAAACTTCTTTGGGATCCTGGAGCGTTACAATCCTCTGACGGGGACATTCTTCACTCCGGTCGGAGAGATGGGCCTTGCCCTGCACGAGTTGCATGAGGTCTCGGGGCTGGCCACAGGGGATTCTCCCTATGAGGAATATGTCCCGACCACTGAGGAGCTCAACCTTATGAAGAAAGGGTCTCCTCAAGTGTACGAGACTTATTGGGAGGTGTTATGTCACTTCCACATTTGCGGTCAGGTAACCTCTTGGAGGTCGGGAGGAGTCAAGCAGCTGTCTTGGGCCAGCTACTTATTTAACGGTGTCAACAAGAAAGACCATCCGGTAACCCGACTGGCTCCCAGCTCCGACAAGGAGATTGACGACAGGATTAAGGCTTCTGAAGGCTTCTATACCACGGTTTCGAACGAGGATGTTTTCGAACCTGACATGGTTTTCGAAAGCTTCCATCATCAAGCCCGGATCCCATCTCCGATCGAGCACTGTTGGCGGGCTTCTTAATGCTGTGGTTGAAGCGCTGTGTGGTGCCAACGCTGCCACATGAAGTCATTGTTGCCGACGTAGTGTACCCGGCGGTGCTCCTGGCTTATGGTAGGCCCATAGCCCTTCTCCCAGCCATGGCGGCTGGCATTCAAAGTGGGTTGCGGGCGTTAACCCAGACTTTCTGCGAGGCAGGGAAGGCTGTCGACTCCCATGGCAAGCCGATTGTTGACTCAGAGGGGAAGCCAACGGTGAAGTGCCCCAACCCTCGGGTCGAGCTGCCCTACACGTACTTAATGGCTTGGTACGTGATGCACTGCCTCTCTCTGATGACGCCGGTGCCTTGGAGTGAGGGTTTTGTCCCTTTTGTACAGCGGTTGGAGGGTTCTGACTGGTGTAATACTTACATGTATTACGTTCGAAAGTGCATTCTGTCTGCTTCGAACTACCAGCTTAACCGCTGCTTCCCCGAGATTCCTGGTGTATCTTTCGGGGAACTATTTACTGACTCCGCAGGTCAAGACGATTTCACTAGGCTGTCAACGGGGATTTTCTGGTGGTTGGTTAACATCCGGCCTGGGTATGTGCTTTTCCGGCAAGGGACTTCATGCACGATTGAGCCATATATGCCGAATCGCTTCGCCCGACAGTTCAGCTATGATCAACTCTACGTCGGCAACCCCAATGCTCGACTCGCCTTCAGTGGGAACTTGTTCGAAGGTGCTCGGGCTTGGTACTATAGCGTGGCCGGAGGGACGGAAGCAACTTTCCGTCTACCTATCAAGGAGCCAAAGGGCCGCACAAGCTTCAGCTTCTGTACCTGGTACTTCCAGGTCAACCAGACACCATACTTTGTTCCGGAGTATTCATGCATTGAGAGTATCAATGCAAATTTCGAAGCAAGGTCGGGGTCCGGTAAACGCTCGCGAGGTGTCGAGCAGTATCTGAAGGCTCTGAGGGAAGTCGTGAGAGGTCGAGGGAGGAGCCACGAGCAACAAAGGCTCGACAGGTGGTGAGTAAGCGTGCTCGAGGCTCTACTTCTACTGCTGACCCTGCCCCAAAGAAGGTCCGGAGAGACTTGACGGCCGAAGTTTCTCTATCCGAAGACATCCCTGCTGGTGTTGAGGAACCGAGGGAAGAAGAGGCGGATGAGGATGATGCCCCCTTAGTCCCTGCTCGCAGGTTGCGCAGCAGGGGCCCCAGGATTGTGGAGGAAGCGGAGCCTGCTGACGAACTGACCGCTGCTGACGAGGCCGAGCAGTTCGGTGACTTAGGCTCCAAAAAAGGTATACCGTCATGATAGTCATGATAGGGCGGTTCTCGGCCTGTTCCCCGGGTCGCTCAGGACTGAGCCTCCAGTTGGAGAAACACCAAAACTTGGCACCACTTTCCTCAACGCGTTCATGAAAGTGGAGGGTGATTTTCCGGTTGAGTTTCGTGCGCCCGGGTGGATCCACTCCACTGAGAAGTATTGGTGGTACAGGATGGTGAGAAGTATTGTGCGTCTAACTGAAGACAAAAGGTTCAAGACAATAGAAAGAGGCAGAAAGAAAAATGTCACTTTTATTTATATCCAGGCATATGAAAGTGATACAAAACGCTCTCTTATACAATGAGATTGAGTGTTACATTTAAAGGAGTACAAAGAAGTCCCTCTCTCTCTCAGAGGTTGCACTCACTCCTTGAAGCTGCGTTTGATTCCAAGTACAAGATGTTTGGAAGGGCGCCAAAATAGAATCAGATATTCTGGCAACGATCAGAAGCTGGTTGCACCACGATGCATGATGTAAACATCGAAAGAGCCCTAGCTGACTAAGCTAAGAGCAATGGTGTTCTTGAGGTCCGGTGGCAGCAGAAAGCCCTGCAACCCTTCGTTCATGAGCATCTCTCTCGCCATAAGGCCATCCAGCAGACATGGAGAGTCCTCGATGTCACTTCTGGGGTGAGAGAGGAAGGGGATGCTATCTGCCACTATATCCACCGTAACCCCCTCGCCGCCATACTCACTCTGACCGTGACCAGCCCACAAGCATGACTGGTGCATCACGTTCAAAGAGATCTTGACGAGAGTTAAGTCCCCGTCAGGGACCGTGATTTCTTCCCTTGTGGACGACGGGGACTATGATTTCTTCCCTTGTGGACGAACATCGAACGGGTTCGCCGGCCGAAATATTCTTCCAGGGGCCCAGCGAACCTGAAAAAGGACGATCAAGCCTACCTGCAAGAAGCAAACAAGGGAATTAGACAATTCAGAACTTAGTACACTTTGACAGAAGAAAACTAAGTCACAAACGCGGTTATTGCTGAAGACTGCAGACGCGGGAATGACCCACGCAGTGAGTCAAACTTCCGCGGTGGCAGAAACAGACGCGAGCAAGACTGTGATACACACAGAATTCAAACGCGACCTAATTCCACATCCGCGTTTAAGATACAAGGCGCGCAGAGAATCAGACGCCAAAAATTTCCATCTCTCTGTTGGAGGAACAAGAGTTGGAAGATTCGGGTCTGAAACCTTCAACCCGAGTTGAAATTCATCCAAGTCTTTGGCCTTAAAACGCGAGCTTCATGAGCAAAGCCAGCGCCAGGTGCCAAAGACTTCTGTGCTCGCGTCCCGAGAAGTTTAAGTCGATGGCGCAAATTCCAGAAGAGGAATGCACCAACCACGACTTCGCAAGAAAGTCCAGATGATATCTGTAACGCCCCGATCCCGACGGGTACGGAGACGTTACTGCAACGTATATATGCAGGTCAGAAATACCCTCACGTATATACGCTAAGCATCAGTACAAGCAAGAATCAGAGTACGGAAGCAATTGGTGCATTATACATTCCAACATATGAGTACAATTACAGAGTTATCACCAGAGGTGATCCAATATTACATGAATATTACATCACTGATATGCGCAATTGCGAGATTACAAAGAGATGTACAAGTATGAACAGTATAAAGGCACTCACGAGTTTACAAAGGGAAAACTCGAGAGGCGCACAGGGGGGCCTGGAAGGATAGAGCTCTAGGCGGTCTGCTGGAGATCCACGCTAATCAGCAACTGGGAGAATCCACACGCTCTAAACTCCATGACCTGGACATGAGGATCCAGGGGAGTCAGATAAAACTCCCCAGGCGAGTGGTGAGGCAAAAGCCAGATGGCGTGCAAGAATAAGTCCACGTGTATCGATAAAACTGAATTATAAACATGCATTGAAAACCGTGTCGTGAGCAGAAGCAGGCAGGAGCAAATAAATATCAAACAGGAAGTACTCATGGTATGATAAGGGAAGAACAGGAGACTGGTGGAATAGGATACAAGTGATAAAGCAGGGTATGAGCAGCTAATATAATAATAACCATAAAACTGGAAATCCGATGTAAAACCCGATGAAAGCAAACTCGGCAAAGCATACAACTAATCCATGGTTGGCATCTTTTATTATTATTATTATTATTCGTCTTACCCTGATGTCTAGATATGTGAACTAGCGTCCCAGCACACATATATCCACATCTGAGTAAAGCAAGGTTGTTATTGGAAACCAACGGGGGTATCAACGAACTATGTTTACAGTGGGTCCCGTACATGCCCGGGACCACGACCCAGGACGTTCCATCGCTGGTGTATGGAACCGGCCGCAAGGCCTACAGGAGGGTCTTATAGAATGCCCTTATCAAGATGGTACCAAGAAGGAGGGAGCCAGCACTCCCCTCGGTCGCCTGGAGGCCCACAGGTCAGACCGGAAGTTTTAGTTGCACAACATGCCTAGTACCACTGTAAACACGAACACATATTGATAGCCGCAAGTTTCCCCCGACCCGATGCAAGTTGTTCCTTTTTATGATTTATTATGTAGTTATCAAATTTACGGGAATAGCAGGTACAAGACAGGATCAGGAGTTCAGGAGTACATGAGTACTATAGATTCAGATCACTGTATATATAATACAGGATAACAAGTACAAGATTCAAGTCACTGCATGTAATGCAGGATAACAAGTATAGTATTCCCGTAAATGAGATAATCACAGGTCAAGTATATCATGCCGGGTGTCAAGTGATAGCATGACAGGAGGATGATATTTGGCAGGTGATAAGTCATGTCAAGAGATTGATATTAATCCGGTGGCAAGTCATGTCACAACAAGGGGCCTTGCCAAGTAGTAGCATGTCGGGTGATAACATATCATTTGGCAAGTGAGATAAACTGGTGTGAGATATTAGCATGCAATTGACAGGTATTAAGTACAGCATGTCAAGTGTTAACATATCAGGTAAGTACATGACATGTGGTAAAGTAGTAGCTGAGCACAATCAAGCGGAGCTGAGCAAGCTGGGGTGTACAGACAGAAAACAGTATTTAACACTGGAGCGTCTGGCATGATTACCGGGACAACTCGGCTTAAAGTGCGAGTAGAAAAGCCGGCAGCATCTCGCCTAGACGAATCTAGTGGTAAAGCGCTGGACGCTGATCATGATAACCAGGCGGAGCTAAACAAGCTGGAGGCACAGGCAACGAACAGAGTTTAGACACTAATGCGCTCTGCGAGGTTACCGGGACAACTCGGTTTAAGATACGAGTAGAAAATTCGGCAGCAACTCGCCTAAACGAATTTAGTGAATAAAGCACTGAGCGCTAAGTATGCTCACCAGACGGAGCTGAGAAACCTGACGATCCCAATCACGTCTCTTTCGAGATAGTGAGAGACCGGAGGCTGAATGAGAAACCTGACGATCCCAATCACGCCTCTTTCGAGATAGTGAGGGACCGGAGGCTGAAGGGTCCGGAAGCCAAGTGCGCTCGGGGTTTAAGCGCACTCTCAGTGACTACTAGCCATCCCAGGAGTGGGCAGAAACCCAGAGTCCAACGACCACGAAGGGTCGGCCACGCATGGTATAAAGCAGTAAAATACATCACAGGCATGGTATGTATACAAGAATGAAACTACCCTAATACAAGCATTCGTCACAGAGCAATACATGTCCAGTCATTGGCACTCGGCCATACACAAATACAGGGACTCAGCCCAAAGCAAAATACATAGAAACATGGAATAAAATACATGTCGACCCGACGAAGCGGGGAAACCCAAATGGAGGCAAGGCGAGGACACTCGCCTAAATCACCGGAAATGCCGAGAAGTCCGAAATCCATGGAACTCGTACACGCGCCATAAAATATAATAATATAAAAATATTGGAGAGAGAAGGTGAAGAGGAGAGAGAAAGAGTTAGAGAGAGAAAGAGGGAGAAACCTAGAGAGAGAAAGAGACACAGGGAGACGCGGGTTTTGAGAGTGAGACGCGGGGTCGCAGACGCGGGAGTCGCGTCACGAAGATGCCACAAACGCGGGGTTCGAGACCCGCGTTCGAGTCAGGACACGAGGGGAACGCGGACGCGGTCGTTGGCTCCGCGTCGCGTTAGCACGAGGAGAACACAGACGCGGGTATTAGCTCCGCGTTGTGTTGACACGAGAGGGACACAGACGCGGGCATGGACTCCGCGTTGCGTCGATACAAGAACGCGAAGGCCGCGTTGAACAGATGCCAAGAACGCGAAGATCCGCGTTAAGGGGTTGCCCGACGCGGGGGTGAGATCCGTGTCAGCAATTACGGAGAGGAGGGAGATAAGGAGAGACAGTACAGGAGAGAGAAAGAGAGGGAGAGAGAAGGAGATAACAGGAGAGAGAGAGAGAGAGTTAACGGGGGAGAGAGAGAAGGTAACAGGAGAGAGAGAGAGAGAGAGAGAGAGAGAGAGAGAGAGAGAGAGAGAGAGAAGGTAACAGGAGAGAGACCGCTCACACACAAAGCGCCCCCCTCTGGGGGCGCTCGGCCTGGCCGCCGGCCAGGTGGCGGCGCCGGGCGGCGCCAGCCATCGGCAGGGGGAGTGGCGCCGGCCACTCCCCAGGAGAGAGGGGGAGAAAGAGGGGGCGGTCGCCCCCTCAACAGAAAAAAGAGGGGGCTGTTGCCCCCCTCAGCTCACGCACAGGGGGCCCAGGCGGGCCCCCTGGCCGCCCACGGCAGCCGGCACACCGCCGGCGGCGTCCCGAACTAGGGTGGCGCCGGCCACCCCAAGGAAAAGAAGGGAGGGCTGCTGCCCCCTCCACAACAGCGCACAGGGGGCCTGAGGCCCCCGGCCGCGCCCAAGGCCACCGGCGTCACGCCGGCGGCGGTCAACCCCCGCCGGGGTGCCGGAGGAGGGAGGAATGGCCAGAGAATGGCCGGATCTAGGGGAGGAAGGGGAAGAAAATGGAAAAAGAAAAGAAAAAGAAAGAAAGGAAGTAAAGGGAAAGAAAAGAGGAGGGAGGAGGAGGAGGCTCGCCGGAGTTGGGGGCCTTCCTCACCGGAGTTGGTGGCCGGAGTTGGTTCGGCTGGGTGGCTCGGTTGGGGCCTCAGCTAAGGAAATGGGGAAGAAGAAGAAGAGAACAGAGAAGAAGGGAAAGAAAAGAAAAGGAAAAGAAAAAGAAAAAGAGAAGGAGAGAGAGTGATAGGGATTGGTGATGGGAGAGGGATTAAATGAGAGAGGGGGGTGTGGTGTCGCCCACGTGGAGGAGTGGGCTGCAGCTAGAGTCGGTTGGAGGAAAAAGAAAAGGGGAAAGAAAGAAAAGATAAATAATAATATTATAATATGGCCGCGAAATATCGACTGTTCCAGAAAAATCCCCAAAATACCCAGAGGTAGAAAACGTCATCCTGAGGAATAATATGAAATCGGTTTTCAGAAATAAAATCCCGTTTTCAAATTAAAAATCCGGAAGTTAACCGCCGATACCGGTCTACACCGGGTCGGCCGGATTTTGATAAATTCTGAAAAATCCTAGAAAATGTATTAAAGAATAAATATGATTTTAAGAAGTAAAGTGAAAGCGGAATTTAGAAATTCAATTCTGATTGTAAACTAAAAATCCTGGAATCAACCAGCGATACTGGCCGACACCCAATCCGGTGGAATTTTCATAAATTCATAAAATCCTCAGAAAAAGTATTTAGATAAGAAATGTGATTTTAAGAAATAATATAAAAAGACACTTCTAGCAATTCCAATCCGTTTGTAAATTAAAAATCCGAGAATCGGTCAGCGGTACTGGTCGACACCGGTTTTGAAGATTTTCAATTTAATTCAGGAAAATTCCAGAAAATCATAAAAAATCTAAAATATTGGAAAATGATATTTAAAACTAAAATCGCTCAAATCTAAATACCAGAAAGACCAAATCGAGTAATACCCTAGGATCGGGTCCTCGGTTCAGACTAGGGCTGGATCTGAATCCGTGAATCCGGATCCAAGACAAAACGATCATATAAATAATTCATAATACAAAATAATTACAGAAAGTAAATCAAAAAATACGATCGAAAATCTGAATACGCAACTAAGTACGTATTCTGGGAGCGGGGTGTTACAATCCATCCACCTCACAAAAAATTGCGTCCTCGCAATTTCAATAAGGGGTAAATTGAACACAAAGGGGACAAGGACGGGAATTATGCCAATTAAGATATGAACACTATAGGTAGGGCTCTCAAGTTGACTGAACAAGAATCAGAATATAGACATCTTCTGCCCTTCTGCTGCGTAAATCTTCGAACGTTGCCAAATAATACTGATCTGATATCATTGCTTTGCTATAGAATTCCAGCTGTACTGCATACTTAATGTCGCTCTGAGAATGAGTCAGAATACCAAAGATAAAGAAAACCCTGATAGTCCTGAGCATAATAAAGAAGACCGATAATTGAGAATTCCGAATACCAGGCATCAATCACTCTGAAAGATATAGCCGAGAATGTAGAATATCCGTAGAGAATTCCGACTACCGACTCCTGAAAGATAACCCGATTAGGATCAATCCCGAGAATACCCGAGCTTCATAGAGTTGGCCAAATAGATCATATAATCGCTTCGTTCAAAACCAGCCACTACCTCTCTAGTATATCCATATCTTAAATTGGTATAAAGGCTTCGAAAAATCAAAACAGGGAAAGATGGGAGGGATTAGGAATCAAAGGAAGGATGATCAAGAAAATAGATAACTCTATACTTGTAGTTGGACTGTATAACCAGGACTCATGCATTCCAGTTGCAAATTTCTTTACCATTAATTTGCCATCTTGACTTACTGAGGGTGTGAGAGCCTAGCTCTGATACCATCCTGTAACGCCCCGATCCCGGCGGGTACGGAGACGTTAGTGCAACGTATATACGCAGGTCAGAAATACCCTCACGTATATACGCTAAGCATCAGTACAGGCAAGAATCAGAGTACGGAAGCAATTGGTGCATTATACATTCCAACATATGAGTACAATTACAGAGTTATCACCAGAGGTGATCCAATATTACATGAATATTACATCACTGATATGCGCAATTACGAGATTACAAAGAGATGTACAAGTATGAACAGTATAAAAGGCACTCACGAGTTTACAAAGGGAAAACTCGAGAGGCGCACAGGGGGGCCTGGAAGGATAGAGCTCTAGGCGGTCTGCTGGAGATCCACGCTAATCAGCAACTGGGAGAATCCACACGCTCCAAGCTCCATGACCTGGACATGAGGATCCAGGGGAGTCAGATAAAACTCCCCAGGCGAGTGGTGAGGCAAAAGCCAGATGGCGTGCAAGAATAAGTCCACGTGTATCGATAAAACCGAATTATAAACATGCATTGAAAATCGTGTCGTGAGCAGAAGCAGGCAGGAGCAAATAAATATCAAACAGGAAGTACTCATGGTATGATAAGGGAAGAACAGGAGACTGGTGGAATAGGATACAAGTGATAAAGCAGGGTATGAGCAGCTAATATAATAATAACCATACAACCGGAAATCCGATGTAAAACCCGATGAAAGCAAACTCGGCAAAGCATACAACTGATCCATGGTTGGCATCTTTTATTATTATTATTACTCGTCTTACCCTGATGTCTAGATATGTGAACTAGCATCCCAGCACACATATATCCACATCTGAGTAAAGCAAGATTGTTATCGGAAACCAACGGGGGTATCAACGAACTATGTTTACAGTGGGTCCCGTACATGCCCGGGACCACGACCCAGGACGTTCCATCGCTGGTGTATGGAACCGGCCACAAGGCCTACAGGAGGGTCTTATAGAATGCCCTTATCAAGATGGTACCAAGAAGGAGGGAGCCAGCACTCCCCTCGGTCGCCTGGAGGCCCACAGGTCAGACCGAAAGTTTTAGTTGCACAACATGTCTAGTACCACTGTAAACACGAACACATATTGATAACCGCAAGTTTCCCCCGACCCGATGCAAGTTGTTCCTTTTTATGATTTATTATGTAGTTATCAAATTTACGGGAATAGCAGGTACAAGACAGGATCAGGAGTTCAGGAGTACATGAGTACTATAGATTCAGATCACTGTATATATAATACAGGATAACAAGTACAAGATTCAAGTCACTGCATGTAATGCAGGATAACAAGTATAGTATTCCCGTAAATGAGATAATCACAGGTCAAGTATATCATGCCGGGTGTCAAGTGATAGCATGACAGGAGGATGATATTTGGCAGGTGACAAGTCATGTCAAGAGATTGATATTAATCCGGTGGAAAGTCATGTCACAACAAGGGGCCTTGCCAAGTAGTAGCATGTCGGGTGATAACATATCATTTGGCAAGTGAGATAAACTGGTGTGAGATATTAGCATGCAATTGACAGGTATTAAGTACAGCATGTCAAGTGTTAACATATCAGGTAAGTACATGGCATGTGGTAAAGTAGTAGCTGAGCACAATCAAGCGGAGCTGAGCAAGCTGGGGTGTACAGACAGCAAACAGTATTTAACACTGGAGCGTCTGGCATGATTACCGGGACAACTCGGCTTAAAGTGCGAGTAGAAAATCCGGCAGCATCTCGCCTAGACGAATCTAGTGGTAAAGCGCTGGACGCTGATCATGATAACCAGGCGGAGCTAAACAAGCTGGAGGCACAGGCAACGAACAGAGTTTAGACACTAATGCGCTCTGCGAGGTTACCGGACAACTCGGTTTAAGATACGAGTAGAAAATCCGGCAGCAACTCGCCTAAACGAATTTAGTGAATAAAGCACTGAGCGCTAAGTATGCTCATCAGACGGAGCTGAGAAACCTGACGATCCCAATCACATCTCTTTCGAGATAGTGAGAGACCGGAGGCTGAATGAGAAACCTGACGATCCCAATCACGCCTCTTTCGAGATAGTGAGGGACCGGAGGCTGAAGGGTCCGGAAGCCAAGTACGCTCGGGGTTTAAGCGCACTCTCGGTGACTACTAGCCATCCCAGGAGTGGGCAGAAACCCAGAGTCCAACGACCACGAAGGGTCGGCCACGCATGGTATAAAGCAGTAAAATACATCACAGGCATGGTATGTATACAAGAATGAAACTACCCTAATACAAGCATTCGTCACAGAGCAATACATGTCCAGTCATTGGCACTCGGCCATACACAAATACAGGGACTCAACCCAAAGCAAAATACATAGAAACATGGAATAAAAATACATGTCGACCCGACGAAGCGGGGAAACCCAAATGGAGGCAAGAGCGAGGACACTCGCCTAAATCACCGGAAATGCCGAGAAGTCCGAAATCCGTGGAACTCGTGCACGCGCCATAAAATATAATAATATAAAAATATTGGAGAGAGAAGGTGAAGAGGAGAGAGAAAGAGTTAGAGAGAGAAAGAGGGAGAAACCTAGAGAGAGAAAGAGACACAGGGAGACGCGGGTTTTGAGAGTGAGACGCGGGGGTCGCAGACGCGGGAGTCGCGTCGCGAAGATGCCACAAACGCGGGGTTCGAGACCCGCGTTCAAGTCAGGACACGAGGGGAACGCGGACGCGGTCGTGGGCTCCGCGTCGCGTTAGCACGAGGAGAACACAGACGCGGGTATTAGCTCCGCGTCGTGTTGACACGAGAGGGACACAGACGCGGGCATGGACTTCGCGTTGCGTCGATACAAGAACGCGAAGGCCGCGTTGAACAGATGCCAAGAACGCGAAGATCCGCGTTAAGGGGTTGCCCGGACACGGGGGTGAGATCCGTGTCAGCAATTACGGAGAGGAGGGAGATAAGGAGAGACAGTACAAGAGAGAGAAAGAGAGGGAGAGAGAAGGAGATAACAGGAGAGAGAGAGAGAGAGTTAACGGGGGAGAGAGAGAGAAGGTAACAGGAGAGAGAGAGAGAGAGAAGGTAACAGGAGAGAGAGAGAAGGTAACAGGAGAGAGAGAAGGGGGGCTGTTGCCCCCCCCGCTCACACACAAATCGCCCCCCTCTGGGGCGCTCGGCCTGGCCGCCGGCCAGGTGGCGGCGCCGGGCGGCGCCGGCCACCGGCAGGGGGAGTGGCACCGGCCACTCCCCAGGAGAGAGGGGGAGAAAGAGGGGGCGGTCGCCCCCTCAACAGAAAAAAGGGGGGCTGTTGCCCCCCTCAGCTCACGCACAGGGGGCCCAGGCGGGCCCCCTGGCCGCCCACGGCCGGCGGCGGCGCCCCGAACTAGGGTGGCGCCGGCCACCCCAAGGAAAAGAAGGGAGGGGGCTGCTGCCCCCTCCACAACAGCGCACAGGGGCCTGAGGCCCCCTGGCCGCGCCCAAGGCCGCCGGCGTCACGTCGGCGGCGGTCAACCCCGCCGGGGGTACCGGAGGAGGGAGGAATGGCCGGAGAATGGCCGGATCTAGGGGAGGAAGGGGAAGAAAATGGAAAAGAAAAGAAAAAGAAAGAAAGGAAAGTAAAGGGAAAGAAAAGAGGAGGGAGGAGGAGGAGGCTCGCCGGAGTTGGGGGCCTTCCTCGCCGGAGTTGGTGGCCGGAGTTGGTTCGGCTGGGTGGCTCGGTTGGGGCCTCAGCTAAGGAAATGGGAAGAAGAAGAAGAGAAAAGAGAAGAAGGGAAAGAAAAGAAAAGGAAAAGAAAAAGAAAAAGAGAAGGAGAGAGAGTGATAGGGATTGGTGATGGGAGAGGGATTAAATGAGAGAGGGGGTGTGGTGTCGCCCACGTGGAGGAGTGGGCTGAAGCTGGAGTCGGTTGGAGGGAAAAAGAAAAGAGGGAAAGAAAGAAAGAAAGAAAAGATAAAATAATAATATTATAATATGGCCGCGAAATATCGACTGTTCCAGAAAAATCCCCAAAATACCTAGAGGTAGAAAACGTCATCCTGAGGAATAATATGAAATCGGTTTTCAGAAATAAAATCCCGTTTTCAAATTAAAAATCCGGAAGTTAACCGCCGATACCGGTCTACACCGGGTCGGCCGGATTTTGATAAATTCTGAAAAATCTCAGAAAATGTATTAAAGAATAAAATATGATTTTAAGAAGTAAAGTGAAAGCGGAATTTAGAAATTCAATTCTGATTGTAAACTAAAAATCCTGGAATCAACCAGCGATACTGGCCGACACCCAATCCGGTGGAATTTTCATAAATTCATAAAATCCTCAGAAAAAGTATTTAGATAGGAAATGTGATTTTAAGAAATAATGTAAAAAGACACTTCTAGCAATTTTAATCCGTTTGTAAATTAAAATCTGAGAATCGGTCAGCGGTACAGGTCGACACCGGTTTTGAAGATTTTCAATTTAATTCAGGAAAATTCCAGAAAATCATAAAAATCTAAAATATTGAAAAATGATATTTAAACTAAAATCGCTTAAATCTAAATACCAGAAAGTCCAAATTGAGTAATACCCTAGGATCGGGTCCTCGGTTCAGACTAGGGCTGGATCTGAGTCCGTGAATCCGGATCCAAGACAAAACGATCATATAAATAATTCATAATACAAAACAAATACAGGAAGTAAATCGAAAAATACGATCGAAAAATCTGAATACGCAACTAAGTACGTATTCTGGGAGCGGGTGTTACAATATCTCTCTAAGAGATATACTAAAATTCAAAATTGGTTGGGACTAAAAAGGTCATGGCTAATCAGAACGGCGTACCCGCAGAGGCCTCTATTAAGAGTGTAACTCTCTGCATCGAAGCGCGGACATAAAAGGAGTTCAGAGAGATGTTTTCTGTTATTGAAATCACTTGACAGTGGTAATCTTCTGAAGAGACCAAACAGAAGCATGAAAGCTCTGGGTCATCTTCATCCATGGAGGCAAACCCCTGGTGAAGTCCTTGAAGGGAGAAGACAGAAACTCTCAGAGCACTTGCTCTCAAAAAGAACACAGTATGGACTGTTAAAGGGAGAGAAGTAAGCCCTATTTATAGGCAACCCATAATGATTCATCAATTGGAACCGTCGGCCTTAATGACCGCACGACCGTCAAAGTCCAATAGGAGTCTGATGCGTGGAACGTTGCTTCGGGAAGCGTCGCAGACGCTGGTCTCAAACCGCCAGCGCCGGTTTTACATTAAAAGACATTAACGCCTAAGCCCAATGAAGAACTGACGTGTGGACAAACCGCTTCGGGAAACAACGGACGACCCGGTTTCCCAATCGTCAGTGAAGACTTGACGTTCAAAGATCTCATGAAATCTTTAAGTCAGGCCACATTTAACGCCTGGGAAGTTACATCAAGACGCAGATGAGAAAGCCGTGTCCAGGAATCCGCGTCCCCTTTTCAGGCTGAATGACGTCCACCTGCATTCCAGAGGAATGTCCGCGTGACCTAAAGTTGCGCCCCTTCAGCAAGTGGGGCCCATTTTAAAGGAAAGCTCTTAACTCAGCAAGAAAACTTAGGCCATTGTGGGATTAGTCGGAAAATACGCAAGGCTGCGTCCCTCGCGTCCCCTTGAACCGCGTCTTCATGAGCAGGACAGATTCGCGTTAATTAAACCCGCGTTCCTCTCTGTGAATTGACGCCGCGTCTCATCAAAAGGACTTGGTTCTACCTAAATACCTATGAACTGATGACCGCGTCTCTCTCTATAATTTAATGCCGCGTCTCAGCAAGAAGACTTGAGTTAACGCCGCGTTTCATTAAAAGAAGTTGAATTCATCTACAGTAGGGCAATAAAGATGGAACAAGAACTCCGAAGACTTTTATTATTCAAAAAATGATAAAAGTAGATACAAACACTCTTGGTAAATGGAGTGCCCTTTTCCTTTTTACAAAAAAAAAAAGAGAAAAGAAGAGAAGGCTACAAGTCCTGGTTCGCCAAGGAACGGATCTGCTCTCTAAGGCGATGTATCTTATGTTGACGCGCCTTCTCAGCCTCCATGAGAGCTTGGGCCCGTAGATCCGCCTCAGATAAAAATCCCTGCGCCTGTACTCGGAGGGATTCCAACTTGGATGAACGAATAGAGAGGTTTGCTTCAACTTGCGCCTTAGCAGCCTCTAACTCCGCTAGCCTCTTTTCAGAGGTAGCAAGCTTCTGTTCATTAAAAACAATCATGGCCTCAGCCCTGGCTATAGCAGCCCGAGAGTCAAGGATAGCCTGCTTTGCAGCCTGTATGATCATGACAGATTCCTTGGACTCAACCGCTAGCCATTGATGATCAGCCTGGAAACCTTTAAGAAGACGGGTGTTATCGGTTATCTGCTCCTCCACCTCTCTTCGCTCTTGCTCTTGAGCAGCAAGGAGCCTATTTAGAGTTTCCTGGGCTTCGTGGAATGAGCCGGCATCCTCCAGGGATCGAAGCTCTCTCAGGTCTTGTCCCAGCTGCTCCACCACCAGCAGACATGCCTGGGCTAGCGAAGGGCCTCCGGCCAACTTGATGTTCTCGGCCAAGTTTCCAAGAAACATCCGGCGAATTCAAAGGAGCTACCCCCAGACAGGATGAAATCAATGCATGATCGCATTGAGTCAAAGAAATGTTGCACCGTTTTGCGTGTCAGGAACTCCATAGTATCATCGCCCGAGGTGCTCCCCCGACCCCCTTTCTATCACGGGGTGAGGGATGTAAGCCGGCTCTTCTCGCGCAAGAGTCGGGCTGACCACCGGTACGGCAGGAGCAAGAGTAGCCATTACCGCTTCTGGGGGTGCTACCTCTGCAGAACCTCCACAGTTGATGACAGAGTAGCGAGCTCGACCTCCTCAGAAACCTCGGCCGAGGCTTGAGCTGTGTGGCCTTCCGGAGGGGCACTGACCGTCAGACCCTTGATTGGACTGGAAAGGTGTACTTATTATGTAGCAAATGTATTTGATGTACCCTTTCTTGTCTCCGCTATAGCATAGGGCTATACCGAGTCGAATCTCAGGGAGAGCTCGCGATGGAAGCTTTAACGTGTGGTAGTGAAGTGAACAAACGAGTATTCTTCTCTTGCTTATAAACTTAGTGAATCAAGTGAAAAAGAAACTAAAGAAATGGTGGCTATGTTCATGGTGGAAATCGTCGGAAAAGAAATCAAGAAGTGGATGTGGTATTCACAAGAAAAAGAAAAAACTTAAAGAAAGCAATCCATGACTAGCTTACCTTGCTAGCTTGCCAAGACTTACTAGACTCCTTGATAGCGAATGCTTGCCTAATGTTGTCACTCCATTAGCGTAGGATTCGTCTCGCGTGTTGACCTAATTACTTTCTCACTTGCAAGATGGTGGTTTAACCATCGGAGAAGAGAAGATCATACAACTTGCAAGATTAACAAAAGCAATCACCCATGAGTTAGTGAAGTGGCAAGACTAGTGGTAAACTAGTACATGGAAGGAAAATTAGCTACAAGCCATTAAAGAACTAAAACAAAGCTTGAAGTAAATTGCAAGAAGTAACAAAGCAATAAAGAAAGCATGTAAAGAAAGCACAAGAACTAGAACCAAGCATCAAGTAGAGGAAGTGGAGAATGGATCAATCCTTGTTGCTTCAAGTGTCACCCTTGATTACACAAGCTCTCTCTCTCACACTCTCTCTCTTTTACATTGAATTCTAGGGAAGAAGAAGAGGGATCTAAAGAACAAAACCTAAAGAGAAAAATACATGAAAATTACAACACTAAACTAATCTCCTCTCTCCTCCATTTAGTCTTTGTACGCAGGTCAAGTGCAGATATTTATAGCATTCAGAGAGAAGGCTCCAGAAGACGAGACAGCTGGCAAAATCTGGCGCCCAACGGCTCAGATTTTGCGGCGGAAGCGCGACAAATCTCGGCAGTTCTGTGGCCGTTGGCCAACAACTTTCTGTTGTGAGTTTGTTACGAAGTTGTTAGCCACGTGGTATATCTGGAATCTTCGTTTGTTGCGCGGATTTCTCTAGATCTGGGATTTGAATTTGGCTTTATCTTTAATCTTGATTAATCACTTAATTATGGTTAATTAAGTGATTATTTGGATATCTCTCCTTTAAGTGTGTACCTGCAATATGTAGAGAAGAGGAGTAAAAATCACATATTTATTTGTAATATGCATGGGAATTATGATGTAAAATATGCAATATTGGATACCAATCACACCCCACACTTATTCTTTTGCTCGTCCCGAGCAAAAACAAAGAAAAAGAAAAGAAAATCTATACTACCAGTTTTATTACACCACTTTCGCAGGTGACGCGATTGCACTGAGCATGTGCAACAAGCCGTTAAACCTCTAAGTTACCCTAGAGGAGGAGTGTTGTCTCCTGAGGGTTTTCAGCGGATTACACCCACAAAATCCTTAAAGAAAGAAAACAAATGTTAGTATTTTGAAAATTCATTTTGAAAGAGAGACATGTTTTCGAACTATTTTTGCAAAAATATAAGTGATCCTAGGTCATAAGTCCACCTATAATCATTCTTCCTTAAACTTAGTCTCCATGCAAGATCTTGTTTTTAATTAAGGTAAGAATTCAAAATTGGATTGAATACTTTATCTTTCATAAAACCTAGATAGTATGCACACCGTGTAAGTGAAGATTTCTGGGATTTCAACTCCAACCATTAAGCCATTTATTTATATATATTTATTTTTCTCTCTTTTTTTTTCTTTCTTTTTCTTCCCTTAGTTTTCTTAGGCTTTCTAGTTCACCCATGTAGCGAGCCTATAACCGATGACTCCCAAACCAGATGGTTCTAGGGCACCAAATGAGAAAACATCCCTCGGGTTAAAGGACTCAAGTGAAAAAGGCCACAAAACTAAAGGGGATTATTTATAATCACCGTTAGGCGTGAATAATCATGCTTCTTGAGGCACAATTATCCAGCTTAATAAGTGAGATCACCGTTAGGCGTGAGTAACCATGCTTCTTGAGGCATAGTTATCCAGCTTAATAAGTGATCTTTTATTTATAATTTTTTTTCTTTTTTTTTTTTTTTATATGGCATTTTTGGTCTTTGTTTCCATCCCAAGAAATGTGTAAGTGTAAAGTGCATATTATCTAAGGCAAAAAATTCAAGATAAAAATATCTCACCACTTTTACTTACTTATCCTATAATTTCAAACAAGATCTATTATTTCAACTAGGTTTAAAATGTCATAATTAAGGCTTTCTTAATTCCTAAGATACATCTTAATTTTCTTAAAATAGATCAAACTTTGTCTCTTTTTTCAAAAAGTTTTTATTTTTATATTTTTTTTATTTTTTTATTTTTGTAAAAGAAATGTAAAAGAAAGAAAATCTAAAAACTCTATGTTAGTAAACCCTCCCCCACACTTATTTCATGCATTGTCCTCAATGCATCGTGATATATGTATGCATGAAACAAATAGAAAGGGAAGGAAAAATATACCTCAAGGTGGTGGTTCCGTGGTGGTCGGATTGGTCCACGGAACATGGCCCAATCAACTTGTCGTTGGGTTTTCAGAAACCCACCAAAAATCTCAGAAATATGACCCACTAAAATGATGTATGCATGTGTTATTTTAATTATGTACATGACCCCATCTAATTTTAAGATTTTCCTAATAATTTCAGAGTCAAATTTATCAATTTCCTTGTCCCAGAATGGTATATGACATGATAAGACCGTTGACTTGGACTCAGGACGGATGGGAACTGCCTCAGGGAATTGAATGAAGTCAAGTGATGGTTCAAGAGTCGAAGGTAGTTCAGAAATTTGGTCCAAGTCAAGAAATGAAAACTCAAGTCCACATGTATTGTCCAACAATGGAATGTGACTGTCAAAAATTGGTGATTCAAGTTCAGGAAGGATGGGAATCAATACTGACTCTAGAAGGTTACTCAAATTGGGTAATATAACCGGAGTCAATAATGATTCAGGGATTTGAACTGGATCACAGATGTGCAAATCTAGGTCACATATCTCATTTAGTTCAATTCCACAAAATGGAGAACTTGACAAAATGTCAATTGAATCTTCAGAAGTGTAGAATTGGGCAAGTTCGACATGATCCTTAAAGATGGGTGATTCAACTTCATTGTGAATTGGGACTGGATTCAATGTCGGCTCCGGAAAAGGATTGAAGTGAGGTAAAGATACCGGAGTCATTATGGAATCAGGAAGAAGAATTGAATCACAAAGTTGGGGTTCAAGATCACATTCCTCATGTAGTTCAATTAAATGTGGAGAACTTGCCAATTTATCAATTGGATTTTCAGAAGTATGGAATTGGCCAAGTTCTATGTGATCATCATAAAAGATTGGTGATTCATTTTCACAATGGATAGGAAATGGATCCAATTCTGACTTGGAAAATGGATTGAAATCAGGTAAGGATATGGAAGTCATGATTGAATCAGGAAGTAAATTGGAATCATCAAGTGGAAGTTCAGGATCAAATTCATGTTCCAATTCAATTTCAAAAAAGGAAACTTGCCAATATATCAATTGGATTTTCAAAGTGTGGACAAGTTCAGGTGAATGTGCTGAAATTGAATCTGAACTTCCAAGACTACATGACTCTTTGGTTTTAACAGAGTGGCTAGTGACCTTAGAAATAGGATGATGATGAAGAGTTTGGATCATCAAATCTATGTCACGATCTCTAGCTTTTCGAGCATGGTCATGTCTTCAAACAACTTTTCACAAGTGATGATTTCATTATTTGGATGAAAAGATGAAGTGTGGTCTTGGAAGTGATGGTGAAATTGTGAGTCAAAAATGTATGGTGATGGAAGAGTGGACTCACACAAGAAATCATTACTCATAAATGGTTGTTCATTATGAAGAGGTGGAACTGAGTAAGACTCTTGAAAATACTGTGGATTGGAGAGGAAATGGTTCTGGAAGTGTCTGCTCAGCTCTCTGTAAATTGGCTTCTAAACTCCTTAGTAACTCAGATTTTTCTTCAATGGTTCAGAAAAAGGAGTATATGAAGCGGAATCGGGAAATGAATCTTGTGAATATTGTGGACTTGGTGGAAATGGTGACAAGGAGGTTGATAATTAAACTCGGGGGACTGGAATCCCCATGACTCGATGAAGAGTTGAAATTATTTAGGACATTATAATTGTTAGATGGGGTGTATGGGTCATATTGATTCGGATAAGGCAACCGGTGTATGTGGTTGGTGCATATTAGAAAACACCGGGTTGGAATTATCCGAATATGGAGATGGTGTGAAATATGGATTATTATTGAAGAATTGTTGAAGGCCATATCACACAATCACAAAAAACAAAACAACAAACAAACAATCAAACAAACAAAAGAAAAAAATTCTAACCTAAGTTAGGGTAGACTTAGACCTAGACGACTCCTAACTGATAGACTGTCCACGGGAGGTTTAGTGTAGACTCTAACCACAAGCTAATCAGCCAGGGAAGGGTAAGGTTGGTGGGAGGTTTTCCGTCCGAAGACGTTCCTTAATTAAGTAACCAGCAACCTTCGGGCTTTCGGCCCTCAACCCCTTTCCTAGACACTGATTTTGCAAGAGTTAAATTCCAACACTTTTCCCCCTTAGGATAATCTCCTAAGTGAGTCCGAGATGTCCCTAGGGCCAACGTCTACTTTTTATTAAATTAGGCTTGGGTTAGTGAGTGCTTGGGATGTGGTTTTCGGGCTAAGGAAAGGGTAATGACCTCCCCCACCTTATCTTATTTACGGGTTATGCCCTTAAATTTGAATTGTGCAAGTGTACAAGAATATAGCTAGCTAGGATACACTCAAAGCAAGAAATCAGCAAGAGTTTGTCCTAGTCTAATATGCAATGCAAACACGTACCTTGCCTCCAGCACTCTTCAACAGTAAAAGTAAAGAATTGAAGAGACACGTGCCTAAAATGCAAGTGTCTAAACAATTTTTTAACAATTCAACCAACTTTTTACTGTTTTTTAATTAAGCAGGTATATGGTGCAGAATACAGAAAATAAAGTATAGCAGCAGATGTATTTTACAGAACCAGAGGCCCTGCAGAAAATTGGTGAGAAGTGAACTCCTTATTGCCCGCGTTTCCACGGCAAATTCTGTGGATCCGCGCAATTTGGAGGGATCCTGGGCTCTGCTTTCTTGAGCAGAGGCCCAGGTCCACTTATATGTTACTGCAATGAATATTTTCTGTTTTTTTCTTCTCTGTAACCTGCACAGAGAAGAAGGATCGTTTAGTACTTCACTTTAACCTAAAAAATACGTTGCTCTCCCCGCAACGGCGCCATTTTTTGATTGGACTGGAAAGGGTACTTATTATGTAGCAAATGTATTTGATGTACCCTTTCTTGTCTCCGCTATAGCATAGGGCTATACCGAGTCGAATCTCAGGAGAGCTCGCGATGGAAGCTTTAACGTGTGGTAGTGAAGTGAACAACGAGTATTCTTCTCTTGCTTATAAACTTAGTGAATCAAGTGAAAAAGAAACTAAAGAAATGGTGGCTATGTTCATGGTGGAATCGTCGGAAAAGAAATCAAGAAGTGGATGTGGTATTCACAAGAAAAGAAAGAAAACTTAAAGAAAGCAATCCATGACTAGCTTACCTTGCTAGCTTGCCAAGACTTACTAGACTCCTTGATAGCGAATGCTTGCCTAATGTTGTCACTCCATTAGCGTAGGATTCGTCTCGCGTGTTGACCTAATTACTTTCTCACTTGCAAGATGGTGGTTTAACCATCGGAGAAGAGAAGATCATACAACTTGCAAGATTAACAAAAGCAATCACCCATGAGTTAGTGAAGTGCAAGACTAGTGGTAAACTAGTACATGGAAGGAAAATTAGCTACAAGCCATTAAAGAACTAAAACAAAGCTTGAAGTAAATTGCAAGAAGTAAACAAAGCAATAAAGAAAACATGTAAAGAAAGCACAAGAACTAGAACCAAGCATCAAGTAGAGGAGTGGAGAATGGATCATCCTTGTTGCTTCAAGTGTCACCCTTGATTACACAAGCTCTCTCTCTCTCACACTCTCTCTCTTTAACATTGAATTCTAGGGAAGAAGAAGAGATCTAAGAACAAAACTAAAGAGAAAAATACATGAAAATTACAACACTAACTAATCTCCTCTCTCCTCCATTTAGTCTTTGTACGCAGGTCAAGTGCAGATATTTATAGCATTCAGAGAGAAGGCTCCAGAAGACGAGACAGCTGGCAAAATCTGGCGCCCAACGGCCCAGATTTTGCGGCGGAAGCGCGGCAAATCTCGGCAGTTCTGTGGCCGTTGGCCAACAACTTTCTGTTGTGAGTTTGTTACGAAGTTGTTAGCCACGTGGTATATCTGGAATCTTCGTTTGTTGCGCGGATTTCTCTAGATCTGGGATTTGAATTTGGCTTTATCTTTAATCTTGATTAATCACTTAATTATGGTTAATTAAGTGATTATTTGGATATCTCTCCTTTAAGTGTGTACCTGCAAATATGTAGAGAAGAGGAGTAAAAATCACATATTTATTTGTAATATGCATGGGAATTATGATGTAAAATATGCAATATTGGATACCAATCAACCCTCCACCGGAGTCCCCCCAGTTCTCTCTGCAAATTATCTCAACATTAGCTACAATGGTGAGAAGAGAAACATTCAAGACATCAAAACTTCCTTACCAAGTGGGAGGTCCAGAGATGTCGAATTCTTGGGCGAATCCTGCAGAGTAGAAGTCTCCCTGGCTTCAGTGGTCGCCTCCTCGTCCTGCAGAGTGGGAGTCTCCCCGATTTCAGTAGTTATCTTCTCTGGAGGCATCTCGGCAGCTGGAGCCTCAACTCCTTCCGGCTGGGTCAACTCTTGCACCATCTCCTCGGGTATGCGAGGAGGTTGCAGCCTCAATATCGTCGGCCAACCCTGCAGCAAAAAAGGAGAATTTTAAAACCTCCTCTTCAAAATGAGAAGGGAAATCAAGTCAGAAGGTGAAAAGAGTACCTTCAGCAGGAATAACTGCCGCCAGTGGTGATGCCGTCAACGGCTCGCACCCATGTATTTTCTCCTCCGAGATGTGTGAGAATTTACTCGGATCAGGAGGAGCGGGTTCGTCACCATAGTCGACTCATCCTCAAAATCGCTTCCCTCTGCGGATAAGGAAGACGACAGTTCAACGCGCGAGAGCCTCGGTAGCCGGAGCCTTGCCACCAATACCCCAGTGGTAGGGCTGGGGTCAACTGTCCGAGGACTGAGATGAACACACTTGGAGACCCAGGTTGCTATGCCTCATCTCTCCTTTCACGAGCAGGGGAAGACCCGGGATGAGTTGAGACTCCCGCAATCTCAACATCACTCATGATGTCGACCTCCGGTTGCTGTGCCTCATCTCTCCTTTCGTGAGCTGAGGAAAATCCGGGCTGAGCTGAGACCCCCGGAATCTCAACATCACCCCCGCTCATGATGTCGACTTCGAACTGCTCGGCCTCGTCAGCAGCGGTCAGTTCGTCAGCAGGCTCCGCTTCCTCCACAATCCTGGGACCCCTGCTGCGTAACCTGCGAGCAGGGACTAAGGGGCATCATCCTCATCCGCCTCTTCTTCCCTCGGTTCCTCAACACCAGCAGGGATGTCTTCGGATAGAGAAACTTCGGCCGTCAATGTTGACACTTAAAAAGACAAGATTCTCATTGGTCCGAACAATGTCTAAACTTGTTGACATTTACAAAAGACAATTGACAGACGGGCTGAAGACCAGTTTTTAACCCACCTCCAAGGACAAGGAGCAGCTTGGACTCCCTGATCCAGCAAGCAGAATAGTGAACCCGGATTGTTTCTAAACAGACCTCAGCAGGTCTAAAATGCTAGCATTTAGCATTACATTAGCCCAAGGAGATAGCCTCGTTTGAGAGGCTAGCATCATCCAGAGCATCGCCAGGAAGCTAACTGACAGCTTCGCCGAAAAGCCTCTTTTCGGATTTCGCCAAGGATTGCCTCTAGCTCCGCTATGAGCTTCAAAGCGGGCAGCTCCGTTATTGATCTACTATGGTCAACCTTTGACCAATCAAATCTCCTGATGAGATCGGATCCAATCTGATCAAATTCAATTAGGATTCAAATATTGCAGGTGATTGCCGCTATCTCTGGACTCTCTTGAAACGAGTAAGAGGATCAAGGAGAATCTCCCAACAATATGGAAAGGATCAAAACAGATCAACCGACCTGCCAATTCTAGCTCCGCAGAAGCTATCTTAGCCTCGCAGCAAGGCTACTTTCCAGATTTAAACAGATTTGATTCAATCTGTTTTCATATCTTCAAGGGACGATTTTACCCTTGCTCTCCCTATAAATAAACCCGTCAGGAGTACAAGGGAGGGGGATCGGAGGAGATCGAGGAGGATCATCGATTGATCATCGGCGAGATTGGCGTCTTCTCAAAGATCGGGCTTCTTCGTACGCATCGTGCGCTCTCTAACTCAGAGACCTTTCAAGAGAAATACTTCTCCTTTCAGGTGGGTGATACCCTAACAACCTCTTTTCCTCAAGGAATCTCCGAACCAGGCGAGAAGGAATTCCTCACAGAAGGCGGTTTTGAGAAGTAGCAAGAGGGTTTTAACCACCTTCTATTCTCTGATTCCCCGAACCAGGCGAGAAGGGAATCTCATCGCTCGCATCGTCAAAGGGACAAAGTGGTCGCGCGCTAACCAGACTCCTATCGGCACACTTCTCTCAGAATCTCTGAGGGGATCTACTTGTAATCTTTTTAAGAATACTTGTAATTTAGCTCCTCAAACTCTTTTTATAAGTTTTTCCCTTTGCAAACATAATGGAAAACAAGATGGCGACTCCGCTGGGGAAGGTATTCTCTTCTGCTGAGAATCAAGTGTCGCAATGCGACGAACAGACCTTCGGGTCTATCTCTGAATTCAGAAAAGCCGGTGCAGCCAGATCTTCTCTGGCTAAATCTTCAAGCAAAGTCTCTGCGGAGACGGAAAGGTTCTTTACAAACCTGCCGCAGTTCTCTGGCGCAACAAGGAAACATGCCCTCAGCCCAGATCCTGCACTTTGAGAACCTGGTTATCCAGGTCGATCAGGAAGATTGAAAAGTCCTCTCTGGGGGTGGCCTGATGCTTCGAGCACGGAAGCACAGGAAGGTCTTCATGGCCAAGGTTTCAAATCAGAAACCAGAGGTAGAATCTTGCCAGCACCCTACAGCCTCGCCTGTGGCTATTCAGGTTCCCTGCGAACCTAGGCGCCCCCTGTCAAGGCTGATATGGAGGCCTAAATAGGAGTCTTCAACCAAAGCTCCCGGTGTAGTCATGCCGAGACTGCGCCTCTCCCGCGAAGAAAAGGGTAAGATGCCCGTCTGCCCTGACGATGCTGCAAGCCATGAAATCACGACGGCAATCATACCGTCACCTGAATTAAGGGCAAGCAAAGCCTCCTGTCAGCCTCGCTTTCACAAGCGAAGCTATTGTACACAACGAATTCACTGGGTTCGCGGCCGCAAGGCTAAGACCACAGTGTTATCAGAGGTTGATCCCTTCGCAGCAGAAGAGCGGGCAAAGCACCACCGCGTGCTCCGCTCCCAATTCATCAAGCACTAAGCTCGCACCTGTCGGCGAAGCTAGCACCAAAGTACTATTCAGTACTAATCCCTTTTGCAGGGATAAGAAGAATGGAGCATCATCCCTTGTACGCTCCAGAAAGGCCTCTCCACGGCGTTGTTCAGGCTCTGTTGAGCCTAACCTACGACAATTCTTGACAAACAAGCGGGGATTGGAGTCTCTCCAACCACTTCCCCTTGTTGTCAAAGAGGATGCCGACTTGTGACAATCCATTCAGCCCGCTGTCGGCAATATCCAATCAAGGCTGCATCTCCTCACCATCATCGGTGTTTGACCGGTTGTCCGCACATGCCACAAAGAAACATCATGAAAGGAGCGCTTCGCGAGGCCCGGCCTTCGCGTCCGTCAACATGACCGGAAGAGGACGAGAGCGACACAGGGAAGGTCATACATCTGATGATACCCCTTTCGGCTCCCCAGATCCAGATTATAGCCCGGGCTTGGGTGAAGTCTTGGTGCAAGAAGAAGGTGTTTTCCGAAACACCAGATCCAGGGTGGCGATACCCTATAATTATGAACAGCCTTCCTCCTCGACGGTCCCAACCATGCCACAGCCCAGGCGGTCACCCCAATCATCCGAAGGGGAAGATGAAGACAGCGGGTATGTCTCGTCAGCGACGGTCAGTTCAGTGCGAACCGACAAAGCATCGGTCAACATGGCCGATAACCCTAACGATGACCTCCGTCGGCGTTTGGAAGCTCAAGAGCAACCTCCAGGACCCAGCAGGAAGCCCTGGACAATATTCAACAGATGCTTGCCCAACTCCTCAGCAATCGGGGCGGCAATGATACCGGAAGCCACCACGATGAGGAGGAATACTTTAGCATGATCCAAAATCCAAGGGAGGTTCTTCCCTAGATGCTGAAGTCCTTAAGGGCCTCCAGGCTCAGATTGCATCCCTAGCTCAGAGGGATGAATTAAAGAAAGTAGGGACAGTCCGTCCTTATCTACTAGAGTGGGATTCGGTGCCATACCCACCGAAGTTCAAGCCACCAACGTTGCACACCTATGATGGAAAGAGCTCGCCAAATCAGCACATCTACTATTTTCCGGTCTCAGACTGGTAATGTTATAAGTAATGAAGCCATCATGGCTAGGCTTTTCATTGGCACCTTAAAGGGGTGGCATTTGACTGTGTTTCGCAGTCTTCCCCCGACTCTATCACTCCTGGATCGACCTGGAAACTCGGTTCCTTTCTCGTTTCTATGAGGACGATACCGAAGTGACCATGGACAAACTCCTCTCCACTGTGCAGAGGAAAGGCGAATCTATCCGCGCGAATACATTGAGCGGTTCAGAAATCTATCTTTGATGTGCCCAGCTGGGATGCCATTACCCATGCTCTTACAGACATGCAGACACAACTTCTTAGACCAAGTAGAAGTTCGCATGGGGGCTGTCAAGGCCCATACTTGGAAGGAATTGGTCGAACAGCTGAGATAGCCGAGAAGTCGGCTAAGAAGTTCGAGCCATCCGTCCTAGAAGCAAATGGGGCGCGAACAACAAAGGGCGTAGCGATCCCCCGCAATCCTCCCAAGTCAAGGGGAAGGAAATCATGTCTGTGGAACTTACGGGAGACCTGCAGTCAAAGGCCAAGAGAGCGGCGTCAACAGCCAGGAGTCTAAGTTCCCTCCAAAGCAGTACTCCTTTAGAGATGATCAGGTGGTCGATATTCCATCTGCTCCACAAGGGAAATAAGATGAAGCTACCGGATGCTCGGCGTCCTAATGAGATAGGGCGCACAAATGACCCCAAATACTGTCTTTATCATAGGATGGTCCATCATCCTACTGACAAGTGCTATGTCCTCAGGACAGGATACAAGCCCTAATTGATGCCGGCGTCCTCACACTGAAGACGGAGCAGAAGAAGTCACTGCCATATGGTGACCCTTGAATTCGGCACAGCCCAAAAGGTCATGGTTCCTGACGGGACTTATCTAGCCCCCACACCGCGGTTGGAAGTCAAGCATTTCTTCAGCCATAGCTAAAGATGACAAGGGTCTCGTCCCCTTGACATTGGAGACAGGGGAAGTTATGTGGATACACCCTGACCTCTCCAAGACATACAGCGGACGTCGAAGGACTCCAGCAAAAAGGGCAAGTCCTGCAATGTCATCTCTGTCCTACCAGATGATGACACACCTTACTTCGGCTTCCCTCAGTGATTCAGAAGGAGAAAAGCGTGCTTGCACAGCGCAGGCAGATGCGCCTCAACAGACGGGCACCCGGTCTGGAAAATCATACTTAAGGCAGTATGACATTCTACTGACGAGATACAACAGCAAACGACGTCAGTACCATCCCTACATCCGCTCCAGTCCTGACCAAAGGGAGAGAGAAGCCTAAGGAAGTGCGGTTCGATCATGCGTTGAAGAAACCGTCAGTCTAAGGCTAGACACGCCCTTTCCTTTTTGATATATTGGCCCACTTAGCCAATATCCCCGGCTCGCATCACGATACACGAGCTTCTTCGTCTCTCCAAAGAGACAAGAGAGGCACTCAGAGATGCGCTGGCCAACTCGGAGTCCTTTTCTGACATACATGCCTGAGGTTCCTGATGATGAGATCCGCCTTCCTGCTCAGAGTGCCATCACGCACCAGTCAGGTGCCTGCTATCACCTTCACGGCGGAAGATATGCTTCTCAAGGACAACAAGCACGATCGACCTCTGTACTACACCGATATATCGGTTCAACATGCATTGAAAGAGTACAAGTCGATCCGGGGTCTGCACTCAGCATCATCCCCAAAAGGCTCCTCTATTTCCTCGGCATACCATTGTACAAGTTGTCCGCAACCACCACTACAATATATGGTTTCAAACGCCGGGAGCAGCCATCCACTTGGGAAGATTCGGCTCCGTTGCAGAATCGGAAGCCTCAAAGTCAGAAGTGACGTGCTATGTCATTGATGCTGACACATCATATAACTTGCTGCTAGGAAGACCCTGGATCCATGCCAACTGGATCGTTCCTTCCACTCTCCACCAATGCTTCAAATATGTTGAAGATGATGCGACAGTACGAACTGTCTTCGCTGAAAAGCAACCCTTCAAGGGGGTGGAAAACTACTTCACCAACGCCTCCTGTATCAAGAGGCCGACGGAACGCCTGCAGAGCCATTGCCAGACGATGATGAAAGTGGCATGAGGCGGATTCAGAATCCGAAACAGGCATGCCAGCCTTTTGATAGGCGAACCAATCACAGCATGTTTCCTCAATGACCCCCAATGTATATCCCTTCTGATGAAGAGGGTGAATGGGTAATTAATGATAGTATCTCTTTTGGTTATCCTGCGAGTATTGGGTCAATTAAATCCATCATAGAAGGCTCTCTGCACATGCCCCGTACATGAGCCAAGTTCGGCTGCTACATCTGTGGAGGTATAGAAGGGGCCACGCTGGTAATCCTCCATCCAAACAAGGTCAGTTGCCAATAATCTTCGGTAGAACCCAGCCACGGGGACCTGCAGCTACAGAGTCCAGCTCGGACTCAGAAGCCCCACAGTTCTTCCATTATGCGCAACCGCACGCCATATATGGAGAAGATTGGATATGACTTAAAGCAGGCGGGCAGCCTAAAACTTCGGAAAAGGAAGACGCAGCCTGATGCGTAATTCCGTCCCAAGAGGGAAACCTGCAAATTACTATGATAGTGCACGCAGGGGTTAGGGTATGTCACACCCACATCATCAACACAGTTCAGGTCAAAGACGACGAACTAATTCCATCACAGTCGGACTCATCTGCCGAGTGGGACTCTGACATCAGCATAGGAGGGATGTTCAACGGCCTCACTGTGAATATGACTTCAGGCAGTCAATTGGAACCTGCGGAAGCTGCTGATGAGGAACTTTGGGCCCAGCAATTAAGTCTCCAATGGGAAAAGCGGTTCGAGCTGCGCGAGCCACCTACCGAAGACAAGGTGATCCAGGTCAACTTGGGCAGTCAAGATCACCCCAAGCCTATTTTCATAAGTGAAAGCTTATCACTTATCGAAAAGGAAGAATTGATAATACTCATAAAAGAGTATATAGATGTCTTCGCCTGGAGCTATGAAGACATGCCCCGGACTTGATCCACAGGTCTCTATGCACCGTCTAAACATCAAGCCCGATGTTAAGCCAGTCAAGCAGCAACAACGTCGGTTTCGCCCAACATCATGGAGGCTATTGAAGCTGAAGTCCACAAGCTCATTGCATGCGGCTTCATCCGAGGGGAACAACATCCAGATTGGTGGCTAACATCGTCCCCGTCCTCAAAAAGAACGGGAAAATAACGGATTCTGCATCGACTACCGTGATCTCAATACGGCCTGTCCCAAAGATGAATTCCCACTGCCGATCACTGATGTCATGATCGACAACACATGCGGTTTCGAAAGGATGTCTTTCATGGACGCTTCTCAGGGTACAACCAGATCAAGATGTATCCTGAATGACGAGAAGCATACTTCTTTTCCGAACGCCATTGGGGGTATACTGCTACCACTGTGATGCCCTCGGACTGAAGAAAACGCAGGAGCAAACTTACCAGCGGGCGATGAGCATGATCTTCCGCGACCATCTCCGAAAGACGGTGGAATGCTATGTTGACGACATTGCCGTCAAAAGCCGCAGCAAAGATGAACATCTTCGCGATCTGAGAACGATGTTCGACATAATGCGGGCTCATCAGCTGAAAATGAACCCGACAAAAATCCTTCTTGGGAGTGTCTAGTGGCAAGTTCCTTGGGTTTATTGTCACATCAAAGGAATTCATCTTGACCCAGACAAAGTCAAAGCCATCCAGGACATGCATCCACCAAGGAACCTCAAAGAGCTCCGAGGCTTGCAAGGCAGATTAGCCTACATCAGAAGATTCATAGCAAATCTTTCGGGCCGCTGCCAACCGTTTCACCCGTCTCATGAAAAAGGGTACCCGCCTTCATATGGGATCAAGCTTGTCAAGAAGCTTATGAAGACATTAAGAGGTATCTCACAAAATCTCCAGTCTTGGTGGCCCCTGCATCAGGGAAACCATTCTTGCTTTATGTAAATCTCTGGACTATTCCCTCGCCCCCTCCTCGCTCAGAAGGACGACAATGGCCATGAGCAGGCCATTTAATTATCTGAGCAGGACTCTCATAGGAGCGGAATCTCGCTACAATCCTGTTGAGAAGAGTGTTTTTAGCTCTCGTCTTCGCTGTCCAGAAGACACGACATTATTTGGTTGGCCAAACCGTACATGTCATCTCCAGGGTGAACCCTTTACGTCTTCTCATGACGAAGCCAGGGTCGCTGAATTCAAGGTTGGCTAAAATGGGCACTTCTGTTGTCTCAATACGACATGACCTTTACTCCTCAGAAAGCGGTTAAAGGCCAGGCCCTTGCAGAGTTCTTAGCTGCTCATCCAGTTCTAGAACATTCAAAACTTCACGAAGACATCCCTGATGAAGTCTTCGAGTCTAATGCAACCTCAGTAGAGGAGTGTGGCAGATGTTCTTCGACGGAGCATCGCGGATTGGGCCCCAAAGGGAAGATCATTGCCGGAGTGGGGGTTTTGTTCATCTCCCCACAGGATCATATCCTTCCCAGAGCATTCTCCTTGACAGAATCATGCTCCAACAATGTAGCAGAATACAATGCTCTGCTCATCGTCTCCAGCTTGCCCAGGGAATGGGGTACGCTACCTCGAAGCTTACGGCGATTCAAAGCTGGTCATCAATCAAGTCAAAGGCGAATATGAAGTCCGCATGAGGACTTGGTGCCTTATTATCATACAGCCATCGAATTGGCTAGCTTATTTGAAGGCTTCTACATCGGGCATGTGTCCCGATCTCAAAATATCAAGGCGGATGCTCTCGCTGCATTAGCGACGACGCTAGCCTTACCCGGCCGACACCGAGTATCACCTCACAGTCGCAACCCGCAATCTCATATGCTCCAAGCATATGCTAAGGATCCAAGAGGTCCATAATATCTCCGTGGATCTTGAGCCGAGGGATTGGCGCTTCCCTCTCATTGACTAACGCTCTACACGGTCTGCTTCCAGACGATCCCAAGGAAGCGGCGTCCATAAGACGAAGGTCTCTCCGGTTCTATTATGATCCCACTTTGAAGACACTCTACGTCGTCGTTCATATGACGGTGTCCCTCCTCCGTTTCTCTCTCATTCAGAGGCACAGGAAGTGCTAAAGAAGCACATGATGGCATTTGCGGAGCTCACCAGCCGGGTCCAAACTTAAAGACAGGCTGCACAGACTTGGGTACTACTGGCCAACCATGATGGCCGATGCTACCCAATATGCACGAAGGTGTAAGGCATGCCAGATCCATGCAGACTTCATACACCAACCTTCAGAGTTGCTCCACCCTACTGTTGCTTCATGGCCATTTTAAGCATGGGGAATAGACGTCGTAGGGCCATCAGCCCTTCTTCGCAAGAGGTCACCGGTTTATCCTGGTAATAACCGATTACTTCTCAAAATGGGCAGAGGCCATACCGTTGGCCGAAGTTAAAACCTCCAATCTGGTTAGCTTCATCAACACATGTCATCCATCGATTTGGTGTCCCCAGGCGGATCATCCATGACAATGGTCCCCAATTCGTAAGCCAAGGGTTCTATCGTTCTGCGATAAATACCGAATTCAGAATGTGGCTTCAACCGCCTACAATCCTGCCGCCAAATGCTTGGCAGAGGCATTTAACAAGACGATCATCAAGCTGCTCAAAAAGTTCGTCTCCTCGAATAAGCGGATTGGGACGAAAAGCTGGTGAATGTCTCTGGGCTTACCGGACCACAGTTCGGACACCGACAGGCAATAC